>WAAD01016223.1:49714-60262 GCA_013389945.1 Fregata magnificens
CCGCCCGGCGCGGAGGAGGCGAGGGAGGGCTTCGGGATGGCGCCTGGCCGCCGGCCCTGGCTGAAGCCCCCCGGGCCGCTGGCACCCGCCTCGGCTTCTTTGAGCAGCAGCGGGTTGTGTTAAAGGAGGAGACGAGGGTGCGTTTGGACAGTAACGTTGCGAATAACGCATCTTCGTTGAAAATGGATCGGGTTAGCGGATAGGTGCCTTGCTACAGCTCAGGCTCTCAGGAAGCCAGGCGCTTTTGCTTTTACCGTGTAAAGTTAGCTACCATCGCAACGCTGCTATCCAGACACGATCATGAAGTCCTGCTACTAAACTGTAATTTGTACCCTCATCGAAATGAAACGCAAGCAGGACACCACTGCTACGAAAGAGCAGGTCTCAATAAAAACAAGTGCTTTTTTCCAGGTCAACCTAATGGAACGTCGCCAGCAGAAGAGGGTGAATTGTGAATAAAAAGACTCGAACGTTGACCAAAACGGGTGCCAGAGCTAACCGCTCAGGTCACCTTCCCTCACTTTACCTGGCTGAAGGAGCCAGGCAACGTTTGTAGGTAGAGAAGTATGGCTTTATAGAGCAACTGAATAAAACGTAGTGTCTGCTCCTGGCTCGAAGGCATCACGGGCTGCAGCCCCCCGCTGTAGAACGTGACCGAGCACATCCACGCTTACATTACCTTTGCTCAGGCGAGGAGCGCTCCTCACGGATCACCCCCACCCACCCTGCCAGGCACCACATACCAGAGCGCACATCCCAGAAGAACCCTGGCGTGCACAAAATGGATGAAACTGAAGAGGAAGGTAAATTCAAAAGAGCACCACTATTGCACTCCAACCGCTAACAGAGGCTGAGCCCAAACGGCCAGCCTTGAGCTAGTCTGAAGCAAAAGTCCCCTGAATGGTACACAGCGTTGACGACCGGGGACTCCACGCCAACTGAATTGCTCTACAGATTCACTCCTGAGGCTTTGTTACCTTTGTAGGTATGTCCACATTCACAAGTAGCGTTAACATAGATGCAGCCAGTGAGTGTACTCCACAGGTTTGTGAAGCTGCGTCTCCCACGTCCTGAGAAACTTTTGTAACCGTGAAGGTAGCAGCTAAACGGAGACCATCTCTGTGACAATTATTACAACTCTTCATTCCACTTTTTTTTTTTATTACAGGCATCCTTTAAAATTTTTTGAAGTTAAAATTATTAGCTTTGACATTTCCAAAAGACTGTGTTGCTTCATTTCTGCCAAAACTACTCAGAAGAATAACCTCCCAGAAAATCTCAATTTTCCTAGGATAGGATTTCTCCATTAATAACAAATTTACTGACATATTTTCCCATTGCTTGTTGTCATCTCTTATCACAGATGCAAACCCGGTCCCTGAGCTTTGCTGAAGGCTCTTCTCTGCATTCAGGGAGACAGCTTTAATTTTTAAATATATGCAGTAGCAAACTGTACTAGATTGCATTAATTTAGCCACCTGTACTATTCCAGCATAGTCTTGTGTCCAGTTTTAATCTGCTCCGCCTCAGCTTCTATCCCCTCTCCTCTTCTAAGGTTGCTTCAGATAATGCAATGCTGTCTGCGTGGTGTGGGCAATAGGTAAGGGTAGGAAGCAAGCTACACTCCCCCTCCCCATTTTGCATTCTTTTGTCTCCCCTGCAAAGCACTCAAAACCACACGTGGAGGATCACTGGTGACGAAAAGTGAGGTAGAAGATCCTTGAGAAGGTATTTGGGAAGAGAGGTGGCAATGTTTCAGCACCTTCGACACCATCTTTTATAATCAGACTAAAATTGCTTGGTAAGATCATACTGGTTTGGTGGAGAAGGGAGAAAAGCTCCACCTCCATCCAAATGTCATTGATTCTTGGCCGTCCAGCAAAATAAAACAGCACCATGTCAGTGGGTAGTGCTGAGATACTTTTATGCCTGGTATCAGAAAAAATTAATATGATATCATTCATCTCTACTTAAAAATTGTTCCTCTTCCTGGCTACTGCTTTAGCTTCTCCATTTCCCTTACTTCTGAGAAACTCTGCCTATACCATAGAGATAGAATAATTTTTGCTTACATTTCAAAAGTTACTCTGTAAGAAAATACTAGCCCCAAATATTTCATTCACAGAAGGTGAAACATATCAAAAAATATTCCTAGCCAAAACCAGAAATCCACAATAGAAACAGGATTTTTTTTTTTTTTCTCTCTACATCACAGGCTGGGGAGGGGGGTGTGGGGAGAAAATTAGTCTTGCAGTTGTATACAACCTGCAATATCATATGAGTATTTTTGGATAACCCTAACAGGATAGTAATGAAATACAGTTTCATAGACCCAAATGCTTCTGAATAGATGATTCACTTCTCAACAAAAATCCTAACTCTAGCTCTAATCTGTCCATTATTTCATTATTCAGTATCGCTCACTTGAAGTTGCCATGGACCCTGTATCACTGCAAGAGAGCAATATCACTAGGGGTCAACTCCTACATCAGAATTTTGGACAAGCTATTTCCAAGTGAAGAGAACCATGCTGTGAAACAGCAAAAAGAGTTACCGAAATCTCCACCAGGCTCAGAGGAAAAGGCTCCACTAGAGGCAAAAATAAAGCAAACTGTTAGACTTCTAACAAGTACAGAGGGCAGGCATAATACTCTAAAAAAAAAAAAAAAATCTGTTGTCAAAAGTGGAAAGTAAGACTAAAGGTTCTAAATTTCTTAAAGTCCTGAAAGCAGTGCAGAACACTATGCAAAAAAACCCCCCAAACCATACCAACCAAACCCCAACAAAATCCCAAAACCCAAACAAAAGCCCCCAACCAAGACAGGAAAGAGGGTTCTCCAAGTTAACATGAAGATGCTCACGAACACACAAAATCATAACCGCCCATAAGGAGCCCAAATATGGAAACCTTAAATTAAAAGCAACCAGCGGCATAAAGAAGCTCATGACAGGGGTTACTGATGTGCTAAACACCAACATATGGTAAAATACACAATAAGGCAAAAAGTCCTCCCTCAACCAGTACTAAATTGTAGAGAAAGCTAATTAACAACATGCTTATGAAGTTAGTAAAGGACAGTTTAATTACAGATTTTTGTCAAATCTCTCAGGTACGTCCTTCAATTTAGTTGCTCAGTTGTGTAATCATGACTTTAATATTCTTTAGATAACTTCTTGTTAAATAAGAAGTTGAAACACCACAAGTAAGAGCAACTCTAAATGATACTATTAGCTGTGCAGCAATTATGCTAATAGGCACTGTAAATCTTCGCAAAGTTTGGGAAATGAAAGGAATGAAATAGAGCTGTTTATGGTCACACCATCAGACATATGGCAGTCATTTGGATTCAAGAAGGTAGGAGAAGGAAGAGAGCCTGGTTTGCATTCAGATCTTAGGGGGGTTTGTTGGGTTTTTTTAAAGTTTAGTTTAAGATGCAAAAGTAAAATACTATACAAAAGAGATGAGGTAGTGGCAACAACTATCACAGCACTGATGTTGAGCTGGACTATCCACCCAAAGCTAAATATAATTAGGCCTACTTCAAAGCCATCACTGTTCGGTCATGAGCATTTTTATTCCAGTCTCAGATTAATGGTGCTGCAGGTAACAGGTGATACATACACACACACACAGCACCAGCAGTCAAATCTAAGCCATCAAAATCATGCTATGTTTGTTAAAAACAAAACAAAACTCTGCCCATCAGCAAAGGTGCAGCTTCGTCATAACATTGATTTTCACTGAAAAAAAAAAAAATGAACCCACATGCAAAAGATATTATACGTTAATTTCAGTAGATTCCTTAATGCAATGGAAACGATGTTTTAGAGCGTACGATATGTAAGTGTATAAGTATCTATCCATGGGGCTCTTTACGTTTTGCATACTGTGAAGGTGACGTTGAAGTTATTCAAACTACAGTGTACCCATCCTAGCAAAATTAATGCTTCATACAATGTAAACAGCACTGTAAGCCTACTGCGTTTTAGGTCTATCTTCAAAAAGCAGACTACAAATATAGTGACACATGAAGACCAAAAATCTTTCAGATTTTGCACAACCACAAACCAGTGAAAATTTGGTAACAGCAGCACACCCACATAGCATGTCAGACTCCGCTTGTGTCCAATTTAGAACAAGCCCTTTGATCAACGAGATTTATCTGTGCAAAAAACACATAGAGTGTCAACTGCTGACACTTTTTACAGAAATCGTTGAAGAATGGAGATTCTGTAATAAGCAGCACTCTCACGGAAGAAACCCAGAATAGATAAAATGCTTTTAGGTTTTATTTGCATGCTGCTGTGGCTGAAAAGGCTCAAGCAAATGCAAAAATATGGGGTTTTTTATATGTAAAATACATTTTAAAATAGAAAATAATAGGCACACACAATTTCATTATACACACAGATCTTTCCCTTTTCAAAACTCCAGATTCTCCTCCCTCTGTGGTCGGGTTCTTCCCCAACCCTGTTTTCTTGCACTCATGAAGTCCACTTTGCACCATATGGCATGGCAACCAGAGTGAGACAACGCAAGCAGAGAGGCTCCCTTGCAACAGTCACTTCCTACATATATTGGCACTACAGTTAAGCCACCTGACTTCCTTCTGGTGCAGTCATTCTTGGAGCAAAAAGGATTTTAAGAAGTTGGATATAAACCCGGACTTCACTGAAAGATAGGGAAAAATCTGAAAAAGGGTTTTCTTAAGTGAGACTTACTACTTTAACTTTTCTATTTAGACTACATCTGCAATTTTATCCCTGAAAGCAATGATTCTACTGGGATTCCACATACACACAGGTATCTGTCTGTACACCCAAATTTGCTAGATCAAGGCCTCTGTCATAGCATCTTAATCTGGTTTCCATGGTTTTCTTGCCTGCCTTATGCTGCTTTGTTTCTTCTCAGTTGTGACCTGGGCCAATTTTCCCCACAGTGTTTAGATATTTAAACAAATACTCATGAAAGATTTTGAAAAACACTTAGACACTGAACTCATACTGACAAATATCTGCCCCCTACTTTTTTGTAACTATAGTCTCAGAATAAATAGCACATACAGTTCCAATACAGTTTTTATTGCAAAAATGGTGTGTTCTTATGTGTGCTGTAGACTACGTTTGCTTTGTGCCACATGTATTTTCCAAGTCCTTGGTAGTAGACATGAATACACATTTTGTATTAGGCTATATTAACTACTTTTGAGTTACTGGTTTGTATACATCATCTGAATTCCTTTCTGCATTAGTGATTATTCTGAATAACAACAGAGATTATTTGATACGTTCAAAAAAATTCTGCTCACTCATGAAAAACAGAGCAGCTCTTATAGAAATAATTATTTTTCAAACCTCCTTTAATTAAACGGAATATCTGGGGAAAAAATCATGTCAGAAAGGCACAGGAAATCAAAGTAAGATGTCCCCAAAGAACCAAGTGTCTCAGGGAAAACGTAATGGCATGTATTCAGATCATTACGATGCAGGGGATATAAAAACTACTAAGAGAAAAGAAAAGTCTGACAGATTGTGTGCCCAGAACTGATACAGTTTTAGAGAAGTATCTGACCAGAAGGGAGTCAGTCAGGCAAAGTTATTTCAGCAGCCCTGAGCAGAAAGCCACGGCCAACAGAACCAACGGTGCTCAGAAGGGATGCTTTCTGAAGAAAAGAGAAAAGGTCCGCGCGGCTGCGGTTTACCTGAAGATAGTCAGACTATAGAAGATACTAAATAAAGATATACAGTTGAAATGAAGTTCTCTTTTTTTGAGGGCTGAGTAGTTATTTTGTGTTTTGTTTTGTTTGGGTTTTTTTGTTTGGTTTTTTTTTTTTTTTTCTTAAAGGAGAATTTAATCCCATTTACAGAACAGTAACTGCTTGTTTAATTTTAAGTTTCCATCTTTCTACACAATGCACCTACTAAAAGAAAACCTCAGGAAAGATCTTAGAACCATCAACTGGAAATTTATCCCTAAACTTTTATGCAAGTACACCTTGACAAAAAAAGGTTGAAACTACTAGTGAATCTGTGTGGCCAGTAACACACCACAAAGTGCATTATCACAAAACTAGGTCCAGAATAAGTTTGCACAAAACCATCTCACAGTTCAAGACCAGACCTGACCATAAATCACCACCTCTTCAGCTGCTTGCCAAACTCTTCTGAGGGGACTATATCGCAGGGCAGCTTGGATAGCTGGCTCGAGAACGGGTGGGAGCCAACGTTTTCTGATCCTTAGTCCCATACTTCAAAAGATGGCCCTCCTCCTGGTACACCAAATGCAAGGATACTCTACAAAAAACCTAGACCACAGATACCACTAGAAAAAACTGGGGGTGAACAATTAAATTCACAGCAAGATGCAGCACAGCCTGTGAAGGCTACTACCAAGTGTACTTGCATCCCAGTCCTAAATGTTATCCTATTCCTTTTACAAGGGCGGAAACAAAACCACCATCCACCAACCCTCTCAAAAACTAACCTTTTGCTTCAACTCTTTGTATAGTTTCTAAGTGCACCGCTTTTCCAGAGCTTGTTGGTGCCTCTCTGGCACTGGCCACAGAATTTCTGAGCCCACTTCAAAGCTGAGCACAGGAATGGGGGGTAGCTGCACTCTACAGCGTACAAGGGGAAGGGGGCTCACTGCAAGGCAGATCAGAGGCTAAGTCCTGATCCTGGTTGGCTCCTTTACTTTTTCCTTCTTTTTACAAGAAATTCTTTAAGGGTTAAGTCTATTCCGTGCTCCGTCATATTGAGCTGTCAGTGAGCAGAGCTAACTGTAACAACGTCTCCAGGAACCATCATTTCTTTCATTTATGCAGGAAAAAAGAAATAGTTAAAACACAAACAGTACTTTTAAAATTTAGTTCCTAAACCTCTATTTACACACCTGAGTAGAAATGAGATTATTTTGAAAAAGTTGTTGGAATTTTCACTTACTTAAACAGGATACACCGGTGCCTTGAATATTAAAGTCTGCTCCTCAAAAGATCACACAATGGGTTTGTCTGCCTGGGGAACTTGCAACCCTGTTACGCTTGATGCCATTTAAAAATGCTGCTCCATGCCTAACTAGAGATTATGAAGCCTAACTCTGAACACCATTTGCTTCAACATTTTGGTCTCAACTATGATGAATTTTTTAAAAATAACTAAATATGTACACCATGACTTATATGTATTACTAGGAAGACAACCTCAGCAGAGGACTGTATCACCATTTTGATGCAATTAACTCCAGACTCGAACTGAGGTACTCCAGCAGGCCAGTCTGAGGCATCTCCAGATCTTCCAGGCCAGCATCCTTCACCACTAACAGGTAAGGGAAAAAATCCTAAACAACCATTTCAATTAGTCTGCATAGTTTACAAGTGTGTAAATCCACAGCACAAGTGCACAGAAACAAGTAGTGATTACTTGCTCTATATTCCCTGAAAATAGCATAAAAATATGAAATCTTATATAATTCAAAGTCTGGTAGGAATTCAGGAAAAATAAGGCATGATTATACTTTCCTCCTATTCTGGCCATCTGATTAAAAAAAAATAATATATATAGTAAAGGCAACTTCCAGCTGCCCAGTTGTGTTTGCTCACATTCAATACCAATGATCAGCTTTCCAGATACCAACATATCTTCTGTAAACAGGGTTTTAAAATAGAAATCTGTACGTTACCTGAAGCTTTAAGTGTTGTTCCTTGGGCATCTTGTGGCACTGTTAGGTTTTACAGCTAGTCACTAGCTAGTTACAGCTAGTTCAAGAACAGCTCAACTCTCCTGCAATGTCTACAGCTAAACTTGAAATAAATACTGAGATGCCCTACTGTAAGCCTTTTATTTTTCCAAACCAAAAGCATTTTATTTCATACTTAAAAGTGCTCAGTCGATTCTAAAAGTAATACTAAGCCTGGTTCTACTTTGTATTGCACCTTTTAAATATCTTCAGAAGACTGGATTTCCACACCCTCTCCCGAAGTGGCAATCAAGTCGTCTGGGTACTCTGTGCAAGCCCCACATACACACACTAGCACCCAGCACCAGCCAAAAAGAACTTCAGACAACATTTAATAAAATCTTATTATACACGTAGGATTGGCCTTTTTCAAAATTGATGTGACACACATTCTCTTATTTTTCATTGCAGATGTAACTTACCAGGAAAAGGCTTGGCAACAACGATGGATCCTGTAAGATTCTTCAAGAGTGAATCGCAATGATTACTACAAATGCTGATTTTATAACTGCAAGAAAATTTTGAGAGTCTCCATTTTAACAACTTTGTATGTTATGTTCGAAACTCTATGGGATTTTTTTTTTCTATTCCATTTTACCATAGTAAACTAAAATATTTCAAAATTAGTAAGTTTTTCTAACATTTACTTTTTGTTTTTAAACACAGAAGTAAAAGGCATTAGCCCATGCCTTGTGGTTTAGAAACTGAAAAATAATTCTACTGGCTTATTAAATTTGGCATCACAGTGAGACGCTTATTTTGCAAGCTGGTTTTACCAAAATGTTTAGTGTTTCTTAAGTTATGTGTGTACACTGCAGATTACACAACTGTACACTTCAGCTAACTTGTTTCTTATAATAAGTTGAAGCAAACATAGATCATCCCTTTCAAATAAAACACAGGAATTTTCTTTTAAAGACCATCTAAAAAAGAAAACCACTGGCATCAGAACAGTCTAGCTCTGTTTATCTGACGAGATGGCAAAAGCCTTTCAACTAGTCATTTCCTGCTGCTGTTCTCCCACTTTTGTTAGTGAAAATTAATGTCAAGGATGCTGAACCATAAACATATACTGGGAAGCTTTTAATTTCAAAAACATTGTTCATAACCATCTCAAGCACCTTTTCTTTTTGCCCCACGCTGTGCCTCATCAGGTTGAGGCCTGCACCCAAATTGCATCTTCAGTTAAAACAAAGAGCCAAACAAAAACCTCACAACTTGGTATTTGGTTCATCTACACCCAATCAACACCATGTTTTTGTGGAACATTTATTACACTAATTGCTGGACAAGCACTTTTTTTTCTGTGGTCATGGACCACATTAGTATTCCCACGTAATAAGACAGACAACAAGAAATGAACCTTAAGAAGCAGTGTTTGGTGCAATACACAGAGACCAAGAGTAGATGCAAGAAATACGGAGGATAATTTCCAAATTTAATTTTGCCTGTGCATAGTGCTCAGCTGCTTAAGAGCTATAGGTGTAAAATATCCAACTAGATTAAGTGATGTTATTGCTTTCCAAAATTGCACACCGATATTGTATGGCAACACGTTTTTCTTGAGCAAATAAATATCCTTTAGCTTTTCATGACACAAACCTCTATAGTAAAGGAGGGAACAGAAGGTTTGTCCAGGGCTGGTAGGTTTCCAAAGTAGTTTTGCAAGCCTACAATATACATGTATATAAAAATTGACTGCTGCAGTCAGTAACAGCTAAGCTTGAATTTCACTGCGATAAAAATCTTGCTTAGCTCATAGTGCAATGTGAAAGCTATAGACCCGCCCATCACTCCCTATTTAGCTACACAGAGCAATGAATTCTAAATTACTTAATTAAAATGGCAAGACTGTAATTTGCCTGTACGCCCTATGTGTGGCACTATGTCACAACTGCCCTACATGAATGGATTATTAATTTTTTTTTACATAAATACAAATCTTAGTAAAGTAAAAAAAGATGAATGATCACATTTTTATCTTTTCATCTTTTTCAATGTCACTTTACAAATTTTTTAGCAGAACAGAACAGCTATGCCTTTGCACCTGCACTTTACGAGGTAACAGTGGTTATGTCACAGTGTGTAAAAGTGTGGCCATTAGTACTTACCAGAGAACGGGTTGTTCAGATTGTAGCATAAAGTGATACCAAACCATTTTTAGTCAATCTTAGTGCACAAGGCACCAAGTTTTTCTTTTGACTTTTGTGAGCAAGATTTTGTGTATTTGTAAAAGACCTATTACACACATATATTTGCTGTTTAAAATGACTCTTTTTTATGACACGTACAGCAATGAAAACTATATCCACAACTGGTAATGCACTGTTTTAGCGAAACAAGAAAGAACTTACCTTTTACAAAAAGAACACTTGACAAACAACAGTCACAAGCTACTTCTGCACTGGTATCTACTGAAGTTTCCACCAGCACCCATCCCTCTAACTAGAGTGTCCTCACAAAGCTAGTAACTGAAAGTTACACATGGCTAGCAACAGTCTAGCTTCCTTTCTACCACCTATGATTTTAGGATTCACATTTTCAATTTAATATTCACATTCTTAGACTATCCAAGAGCTCAGACAGACCTGCGGCATGAAGCTCCGCTCTAGCTTTACAGGTGAAAATGAGGTGCATCATCCAGAGTTAGTATCATGTCTCTGATTCTGAAGGTCCTTTGGACAAGTAAGGAGAGAAAATACATTACTGGAATTAGGGGGAGGAAACTGCTTAGAAATCTAATTAAAGAGAATTTTAGACTATTACTTAAGAAATCATTACACTATCTGTACGGGCTGAAAGCTGCTGTTTTC
>WAAD01016223.1:60271-104009 GCA_013389945.1 Fregata magnificens
AGGACTGGTATCAGCAAACTTAGAGCAAAACCACCTTGTATCACTAGCTCAGCAAGAGAGGCCAGCCTAGGAAACCGATTCTTTTAGGCATTTATACTTCATTATCAGAGATGCTCACAACATCTGAAAAAATAGTATAGATATCTAAATATAAGTATCACTGCTTGATTACAAAAATCCAAAGAGTTTTAAAAATAATACATATTTGTGTTGTTGGTAAACATTTCAAGGATAGATGCGTTAGGCATAGGTAAAAGATGAGCAGCCCTTCCAAACCTTCTCCCTCAAATTCTCCCGTCTATTGAGAGAATAAAGACACATGAGTTTGAAATATTCCAAGATCACCTTACTCCTTGGGTGCAACACATGAGTGCGGGAGTCCACAGTACGACTCCTCTCCCCAGTGGCAAGCACCCAATCAATTACGCAGGATAAACAGCAAAGTGATTATCTAACCACATCTCTTAATGAATTACAGGCATCTCAGCAATGGAGAGGCACTGCTACCATTGCACAGATAAAGTGCTTAAAGCCAGCGCCCTAAAACAAAACTATCATTACATTAGTTACCAAATACTCACCATGCCTATGGGTGCTTCAACTGTAGCATCAGTGAAGAAGAGTTTATTATTGGGTAGGAAGACCGTCAAAGCAGAGTTGAGCTATAGCTCCAGAATCTTTAAGGATTTGAACTACTGTTGATTGAGCCATCAAGGTCCCCTGGCTCACACCACTTTGGGCTCCCAGAAGACTGGGAATTCAGATTATTTAGCTGCTTGGTGCAGGGTTTTAAATCAGAGATTCATTTTGAAAGTTGTTTTAGCTGTACGTTTTTTTGAGAGATACTAAAAGGCAATCTACAATTTTGGAAAAGCGTGGTTGGTATCTGGGCACCTTCACAGACGCGTTAACATCGGTTTGCTGTTTCACAGGACAGAGTTTACACATCAAAACCGAACAACTTGATTTATTTAAAATTCACCTCAAAATGCATTGTGTTTAGTTTCTTTTTTAAAATGAACATTCAAAGCATCAAAATATTACTAATTTAAAAAGAACCTTTGTTAAGAATAAGATAATTTACATACTGTAGATTGTGGCTGTGAGGGGAGAGAAACAACTAATGGTAGATTAGGCACAGTACTAAGGCCAACATGCCAGAAAACAACAAGAGCTCTATGCTCAACTTTTAAATGACCTGGACAAAATAAAACAATTGGGCGGGAAAACCGCTTACTTGAGGGTGTGTGNATCTAACTCATTCACGTATTTAAAGAACTCTATCTTCTTCCAAATAACAAAAAAATGTTTCTAAACCAAGGCAGATTATTATTTGGAACTGGCATAGTAAAATAAAGGATCACAGTATACAGAGCTTAAAATCCTGTACCAGGAAAGAGCAACAAGTGGTTTACAAGGGGATCATTTAAGTATATTATCTAATTTTTTAAAAACAGAGATATAAAATATCAGTTGCATAGGGATTTAAATATAAGGCCAAGCAGGAGATTAAAGTAAAATAGAGATCATAAGAAGGGCACTATGGTGTCAAAACATAGTATTTCCATTTGAATTAATGTCTAATTCAAAATCACAGTATTTTGCTAGTACTACAAACAGTGAATGTCAAACTGTCCCATTAATCTTGAACTGAAAACTGACATTAGAACTTCTAAATAGTATAAAACTAAAGCTCATTGTCTAAACCTGATCAGTGTATTAGCACAATAGTGCTTGGTACGTACCTGATTTATATACTCTACCTTCTGTAAATAATATAAAGGTTATTTCTTGTTAATAAGTGTGAGATCACAATATTACTGCATGCCATCAGTGGTTTGCAGGCTTACTTGATATTTAATTATTCAGTCTTTAAAAGTGTAAGATCCCACCCTGCAGAATCTTCACCCATTGAACACAGAACACTGTCATTAATAAAATACAATAGAAGTTCCACCACTAACAACTAACATATAAGCCAGGATTGTAGGTCTAAACCCAGTACAGTTCATTATTATTAACTCACAGCAATTTTTGTTAGGAAGGTAACCTGTAGACTTCCAAATAATCTTGTGTGTATTAAATATAAACAAGTACGTAACTAACGGTCGTCTCTTGGCATTTCAAGTAGATTATTCAATTGTGAAAGTATTTCCGCAAAATCAATTTTAAGTTGTTAAAATGAAGTTCAAATACTAATTTCCGTATCTACATGTAGCTTAATTAACCTAAAATTGTAAGGAAAAGTAGTGTAAGGAAAAAAAAAAAAATTCTCCAGATGAATTAGGCGTTAAGGTACACTAACTGGAAATACCTGAACCAACATTGTAACTGAAAAAGTGCATAAACATAGTAATACTACAAATGTGTTAACTACAGAACAAAAGGTTTTCTGAAAGCTAAGCGATACTATTTTACATGTTATTTACAGGCTGCAATTTCTCCAGAGACCACAGAGCCAATTTACGATCTTAAAATTCCTTTGACATATTCAAAGTGTCCTTTGGCTTCTATCCTATTCGGTCAAGAACCTATTCACACGCCAGTGAATCAGGTACTGCACAGTCGAACAACACTGCCATTGTGGTTCTGCAATTCTTCAAAATTCACTCCTTTCTGTTCTTTGAAGAAAAAGCAGTATTTTCATTTCACGCTTTTCGTAGGTGTTTCAGATTCTGTAGACTGTCTCCCATCAGTCCATGCCTCTCGTGTGCTCTTCAGGGCTAGCGTTTTCTGCTGGTCGACCACAACGTAATCAACTCTTTCATCTGCCACGCTGCTGCCTGAACCACTGCTCTTTTTCTGGGAAAGGCAAGGGACAGTTAAAATAAATTAACAACAAAAGGTAAGTAGATGTCCCAAACAGATATAGAACAAGCACAGGTTTCTCTGAAAGGTCCAACATAGGCTCTCCGATTAACCATTTGACTAACTAGTTAAGATGATCTCGCCTGAGGCTCCCTCTTTCCCAGCAACTACTTGTGAAGAAATTTTAAACACCTGATGGCAGAAATGCAAGAGTTGAAGATTTGCTTACATTACGAGGTGGGGTAGATTTTCCCGAATCTAGGTCCAGATCTAAATATTCTACTTGTTTATCTCCTTTAGGTTTTACCATAGGGCTGCTTCCTCCATCAAGACTGTTGCTTCCGAACAAATTCTGAAATTATAATATAAATAACTTCAGCTACAAACGCACATGCTAATGGTCCATATTATCAAATACGCTTATTATAAACCGCCAAAATATTAAAGGTTAAAGAACTGACTGAGAGCTCTTGCAGTCAGTTAAACCATGCAAATTTAATTGACATTGTATAACAAGGGGGTATATTCTAAGTCAAAACTGGGACAGAGTCGAAAGCCAACGTGGGGGAAAAACCCCAAAACCAGCCCCCCAAATTTAAGGTTGCCACCAAACCAATCTGTGCCTTCCACCTAATGTCCCTTTCATATCATGAGATAAGAATGGAGTGTGGTTTGTTCTTTTTAAATGAAGTTGTTACATCTCAAATTTAGCATTACTTAATTATAAGCTTCTTTATTTCCTTAAATTGCTGTTAAATACCTTACAAGAATTTCAGCCTTACAACAGTGGCAAAACTTCAAATGAAGCTTTTACATTTCATTCAAAAGCCATCATGATTAAGCTGAAAATCAAAAAGTATTATTCAGTTGATAAGACCAAAAGGTTAAAAACTTTGGAAAATTTGTGTAGGGCTGCCTGAACTGAAGTTGCATTGTATATACCTAAATTTCAATTAGCCCAGACTTTTACAACCTCACCTCCTCTGTCCTCTCCCAGCCTGATCCCTCCCTCTTAACAGGTGTTATAGGAACAGTACAATAGAAGGACTCTTCTCTAAAAGATAAAGAAAAAAAAAGGAAGACAGAGGGCAGCAGTCAGCAAAAAATGAAGAGGAAGGCAGAAGGAAAGACAGAAGGGTAAGGCTGACAGCAACTTGAAAGAAAAAGCAGAATATTGCTGATTTTATTAAATAAAACAGAAGTATGACATGTCCAAACAAGACGCTTCCAAGCTGATGACAGAAAAAGATGAAAAAGTATGGACTCCTTTCTACGATGCAGTTGGATCAAATAAAAATTTCCAAAACGTCTATGTAATTGGCACATTTTAAAACAAAGGGCTTGAGATATCTGGAAACATTCAGGTTCTCTAGGAAATAAAATATTTTATGGGTTAAAACTTAATGGACTAGGATTTTTAAATTGAAGTTATCCATTATATCTGTATCATCCAACTCATTTAATATTAAGTGGTAACAGGGACAAACACAAACAACCGAGACAAAGTTCATTTTTGTTGCCCAAATTCTCTAAACAAATTTCTGCATATTGAACATAAAAATCAGGTTCTGTATCAATGTTTCCAGCATAAATAAAAAAGCTATTACTCTTTAAACAAAAAATAATCTGTTATTTCAAACAAACTAGACAGGCAGAACATATGCATTAGAAAACAGAAACTTTAAATATACGTAAATGAAAATGAAAGGAAATCTGTAGAACAACCTTAAAGAATGAATGGTGCAAGCAAACAGAAGATATTAATGACAGGCCATCTGAGCTGTGATATTAATTATACCGTCTTGGCACTGAAGTCAAACCCCAGAAATGCCATTGTAAGAAATCAACAGAAATCCCCAATCTGAACTGCGATTCTGCTGCAGGCAGAACTGTGGGAATAGGCGATTCCAAACCTTTGTGTAAAATGGGAGGTTTCTTGCATTTGTAAAATGGGATGTTACCGATTACTTACCAATGCCTCCTGCAAGAGAGGGGCTAAATTTTTACATCGTCAGCTCCCCACTGCTGCAGCGCACTTCACCTGGGAAGCACGCCCGCACCGCCGGCAGGTCAGACATGGTACAAAGCGCAAGCCAGGACGCTCTGCAGGCTGGTGAGCTTGCACGGAGTCAGAGCTGCCGCAGAGAAGTCAGCAGGAGGGGCTTGCTCAGGGGGACTTAAGAGGCAGTGTCCAGAGGCAGCAATGGTGAGCTGGAGGGGAGGGAGACTGGAGGAGATTGGGGAGGGTACCTAGAGCAGCAGGGGATGGGGAAGCAAGCAGCACTGCGAGAGGAGGAGAGTCCAGGGTGTAGTAAAATGGGCTAGCACATGCCATTTAAGAAGGCAGACAAACGAATAGAACAAAAAAGGTGCTAGACAGGCCCTCCCCAAATGTCTTTCATAATGTTTTAAAGATGAAGAATGCTGCTGTATTCCCTACTAAGAACCCAAGCCGTAAAAATGTGGTGAATGCATTGAACTATTCTGAACAAAAAGCTGAGCTAAAGATACAGGTTTTCCTCCGGTGCTTTAGGGGTATTCTGGACAACATTTTAGTTTAGGCCTAGGTCTACTGCTACTCTCTTACTTTAAAATACTATTATTGGTTCTTCTTTTTCTCTCTCTCCTTCCCCGCCAACCAAACAAAACCCACAGCACGCATCGCTAACTTTCCCTAACTAGCTCTTCACTTACTGCACTGCAAGCTGAACATCTGAAACTTTGTTATCTGAGAAAATTCTCCCTGAAAGGGGAAAAAATACAGACATTCAATGCACAAAGACCCCTTCTATCCTCTTTTTTGAAAGAAGCCTAATAAAAGTACATACAGCTCTGTTTTTATACAATGTAAACAACAAATATGAATCCTTTTTTTTCCCCTGGTCCTTTCACGTTTCTTGGAAGGTGTCCTTTGAATAAAGGTTTTTAAGCCTGTCTCAGAGGTCTTAAGACAGTTTATTCCCCTTGATATCGTAATACTGAACTGGTGCATAGCCCAGGACAAGCAATTACAGACAAGAGGAGACAGTTTCCAGGGGGAAAAAAAAAAAAAAAAAAGTCATGTATTGAACTGTTTTGTACAATAGATACGTGTACTAACCATTCTCTTTATATATGATTATGCTCTTAACTTCTTCAGTGAAATCTTACCAAAATTACAGTTTTTCTGTGGAGATTTTCTTATTATTATTTTGATCTAGAAGCATAAAGGGAGTGATGTTGAGTGGAAGGAATTGTGTTTGCATGATTTAAAAGTAAGGACTGCACAGGAAGAGAGTAGTTAAGACGTAGATTTTACATACTGGGTCTTCAGTGGACTGATTTGGATTCATGGATACATAATTCTCTTCACTGTCGTGCGAGTCACTGCTGGAAGTTGTGCTATGAACTGAATCCGGTCTGGGAGACATGGGAAACCTGGAGGAGCTAATTACCAGGAATTATTTTACAAACAATACATCTCAAATATCTTAAACCTCCTGGTAAACAACAAAAATAAGCATATTAAAGCTGAAATTTTCATTCAAGTTTACTAGAGTGTAACTTTTTTTGGTTATACACAGTCCCTGATATTTAATATTACAAAATAAAAATTCATATGGACACACTTTGTTTCAATGCACATGCATATATACATACACACACACACATATACACACACACACTTCCAAAGGAAACCTCAATTTGGATTACACAGGCTAAAAATATAACACAGATGTACACACTTTTATTAACACTCTAGTCAATGAAAACAGTTAATCCAAATGAGGAAAAGCTCAGAAACTTACTCTCGTGCAAAGCTTCTGGTGATAGGAGATCTAACTGGGGCTTGTAATTCTTCCCATTCAGGCAGAGGTTTTATTTCTAGTGGAGCTGGTTTTGCTAGATAAGAAACAGACAATCTTAAAGCACAGAACATTCCTACACAAACTTAAATTTAATAGCTTTTCAAAGCCTAAATACCAAAAAAATAGTTTCTTTTAAACAGTAAACACTAGTTAGGAAAAGGAGACACTGTTCAGTTCTCAGAAAGCCGTGATATATTAACTTATATTTTTAATCTTTCCAGGTACTGAAAAGCAACATCAATTAGAAAAAACCCACAATTTAAGAATTTTGCAAGATACATTCGTATGTAGTAATTCTGTTTCGAAAAGAGACTCCGAAAATGGCAGCATCATGTTCTGTCTTTACTCTGCCACGATGACTTGTTGAACTGACAAGCACAGGATAGGGCTGATGGACTGTTTCAGCTTAAACTGCCAGCAGAGCCAACTCTGGGTACTTTTCTTGGCTCACGGACAATTATTATTATGCAAACTCTGCCCTCGCTGCATACATGTGCCCTTACTGATGAGGTTTCACTGCTGAAAGTGTGGGCAGAATCTGCAACTAAGACTAAGTTTGCAAAAGTGAGAGATGAGCCAACACCCAGCTTCAATTCCAAGAGGTGCTTGGCTTGCTTCAGTGCTTATCAACAGATGAGCAGAGTAGCGGCATATTTGTGCCGTTAATGACAGCTAAAATTGTTCTTAAAAAGGTGCCATTTTTAAATTTCATTTTCAGAACAGAACCACTAATAAAGTACTAGTGAGAAACACATTATCCCTCCCTCCAGCTTGTATATTTCACCCCTCCTAAATGTTAGGGGTGGGGGGGAAGTATAATTTATTCCATCATAGGACTGCGTGGGGTGGGGGGGGGGCGGGTTGCAATCACGCACAAACTGCTGTCACAGTTTGAATCTCAACTTCATGCTCCCTAAAACTGTTTAAAATGCAATGTCATTATAATAACACCCCTTCCTCTCCTCACCCCCCCCATCAGTTTGCTGCCTATTAGCAGATTTACCAAGATCAAATGTCAGGCATGTAGCACTAGTTCATGTGGGGCAAGAGCTGTCGTAAGTGACCACATGAGGAACTGACAGAGATCAGTTGCTTAATCAGTGTCGTTGTCTCACAAGGAAAAAGCAGAACTGTACTCATTATACGATCATTACACTCACTCTTCAGACTGACTTTATTGAAAAGTCAGCTCTCTTACATATTGGACATAAGGACTCACAATTGAAATTTTCTGGATAAGTATCAGTCTTTAGTATCCCAAACAGCTTTCTCCTTTTCTCTGTTAAGAAGTCATAATTACGCACTCAAAGCATATCAAGCCTAATCCAGTAATTCTGCCACTTTAACCCACTTGCTCATAAAAAGCTGTCACCACAGACTCAGAAGAGGAACTACAACTCATCTATCTCAAGATATAAGGTATCATATGAGATAAGAGTGGCAGAACCGAACTTGACATAGGCAAGATAATACTAAAGCTTGAGTGACACAAAAATGACCAGCTTGGCTCAAGTCCTCTGTAAAGGCCTGAGACTACATGGCAGGTATAATCGGCGGGCAAGGTACTGCTCCAGCAGAAAGAGAGTAAGGACTTTGTCCAAAGCCCACTGAGAACAGCAGGAATATTTCATCCAGTTGCAATGGGCTTTAACAACCAAAGGTAATGATCAGTGACACTTCTGTGAGATTTTTAGCGTTATTTGTAATCTCCTTTACTTCTTCTGACTATACCAGCTCAGCACCTTCAATAAAGCCCATCAGACTAACTGCAATGCTCATTAAGATGCATAAATAAATCTCTGTGCTAGTAAATAGTTAGAGGATCGATATTTTGCTTTATTTCAGTGTTCAGCCAACAGCAGGAGACTCAACTCCGACTTCAGGTTATTGCCTAACAAAAGTTATTTCAAGCAACTTACAGGTAGGTCATATATACTTGCTTCTAAATAAACAGACAAAAATAAATCCAAGATATGAACAGCTAAAACTTAAGAGATCAGAACACCCATGTTAACGTCAAGGAAATGTTTCCATGCGCTGTTCAAGCCAGAAAGACTTTAATTCCTTACATAGGAAACTTTTTGCTTGGCAAGGAAAACGCATCCATGATCTTAGATTATAATAGAAGTAAAAAGACTATACAAAAGTTAAAGTTATTCTAAAATAACAGTTTTCTTAATTTTTGTTTTACTTATTTTCATAAAGCTCCATATACATACAGTGCTAAAGTACATACCCTTTCTTCTTGTAGTAAAGTCACCTATGGTTTGTGAATCAGTTCGCTCTAAACCATGTGGTTTAGGTCTTAAAATTTTAGGACTTTGACCTAATTGGTAAAAAGAAGACTTTCTTAATAATATTCTATTTGTAACTGGAAAATGGAGTTTTGTAAATAAACAGCACAACCCCCTGCAGAAAGGTTAATGCCACAAGCATAAGCAAGCTGCTGAAGGAGAGTTTTACAGTCTAGCTAGGTCTCACACTAAGGGCTTAAGCACCAAACCAGAAACAAAGAAAACACTGCATGCAAGTAATTTGTTGGAGGCAAGCATAAAAGGTGTACAAAAAGGCTAAAGAGTGCATCAACAAATATTGTAACTGATCATTACTATTAACTGGTTTCGAGTCGCATTACATAAAAAAAAAAAAAAATCCGTATTTGAGGAATATCTAGCGTGACAGGAGAACAGTCATGTTTCAGATGCAAGTTGAGGTACCCTCAAAGAAATCAAATCCTCTTCATTCCCAATA
Source organism: Fregata magnificens (assembly GCA_013389945.1). Classification (NCBI taxonomy): domain Eukaryota; kingdom Metazoa; phylum Chordata; class Aves; order Suliformes; family Fregatidae; genus Fregata; species Fregata magnificens. Next base: position 69,679 of record WAAD01016223.1, read on the forward strand.
TTACTTTGGAAATAGTGATACTTTTGGGAGGTCTCCTATCTACTGTCCATCTCACACTTGAGAAGCCCCAAGAATCTTTTTCCACACTGTATTTGTTAAACTTGTTCCCCAGAGGTCTGTACCTGTCTGTACCAAAACCACCTCTCCGACCTTGCAGACACAGGGGGACTTTCTTTCCAAGCTCCCAGCCTGCATACTGTCCCCCCATCACGGCACAACCCAACCTCCACCACAAATGACCCTGTCATAAAATTACATTATCTAAACCTTTTTTTAATTGTATATAACTATATACAAATGCAGTAGATGCACTAATCATCCCCCAGTATGTTATGCTATGATACACTATTAGCATATTGATACATGATACAATATTAGCATGTTATTAGCATAACATTCCCCTATGTTATGCTATCACACAACATAACACTTTAGCTGAATCTGGTAACAAGGTGAAGATTACAAACTGAGAAAACATTAGAGTAAATAAGCTCCCTACAGGCAGTAATATAACCCCTCTCCCAACAAGGAAGTTCTTAGCCAACTTGACCAAACTCTGCGAATCTTTCAGCTCACACTGTCTATTTTAAATAAATATGATCAATAATGCATAATAAACCTAACCTTTCATTAAAGTCTATCTGACAAAGTGTTAATATTAGAAAAGGCAAGTGCCTTCAAGTGGTAGACCAAGAAGCCATATGAAAGGTAAATCTTTACAATAAACCAAATGAAAAGTTTAAGTCTGATTATGTTAGAAAGTTGCCCTACAGCACAAAATGGAAAAGGACTGGCACAGACTCACATGTGGGCTGGTACTACTAGCAATGAGTGAGAATGCTTTGTAAAAAATAAACTTGGCAACAAACACCAGAAGTTTGCAAATCTCTACCCCAAGGGTTTTGCATATGAAGTGCTCTATTACTGTTATCACTGAAGTATTGGGAATAATCAAGTAACAACAAGAAAGGTAAACAGAAAGGTTTTGTACTGTATCTTAACTTCTACAAAGTGCTTCTGAGAGACCATGCAGGTAAGACAAAATTTATTTATTTACTAGTAGTGCTGCATAGCAACTTCCTTAAAAAGAAAAGGACATGAAGTGATTTTCACACAGACAGTTCTTTTCCAATTTCAAAATCAGATGCTCCCTTAAATGGCTCGAAGCAACGATGAAAAGACCAAGCAGTTGGGCAATGCTGACCAAAGACCCAGATTGTAAAGTGGTACACAAAGCATTTCTGTAAAGCATGCTGTTGACTGGAGCCAAGTCAAAAGCATGACCCAACATGTTGGCATAGTTCATTCTGAGCTGATTTGATACTCTTAAGTATTTTGCCTACAACTCTACGATAAAAGCTTGCCTATATAAAAAGACCAAGATCTTAAAATCAGTTGAACAAATGTAGAAGTTCAAATTCAAACACCTTTTATTAAGAACAATTTGATGCTGAATATCATTACCTAATCGTATTAGCTTTGTGTTCCACAGTTTTATAATCAAAGAAATTTGGCCCAATACAACTCAATTTAAAATGCCAATCATTGCACTGACATACCAGCACAGATTGTAAGTACAGTGAGAAATCTAGAAGAGGTAACAAGGTTAATTAAATTATTTAACCAGTGTGTAGTTTATAACCTGCTCTTACAGCCAAACATAGGCTGATGTGCCTGAAGCCCGTACACAGACGATAAGCGCAAGGAACTCAGGGCTATGACTCATTATTTCTACTTTTGTTAATGATGCTAACATGGTCTCGTGCAGTTAACCTTCCTCAACTATGATTATCCCCATTTGTAAAATCTGGCTATTATGTAATTGCCTGCCTCATACTTAATTTAGCACTTATAAACCATTCTGAGACTTTCAGAAGAGCTATATAAGTAAGTATAGGTCCCTATAATATTTCTCTTCTGCATCAGACAAGAACATACAAAGTGTTCCAGCATTAAATAAACTCACTGAGCTTTCATCTCTTACTGCTTAAAGACTCTTCAACCTAAATAAATTTGGTGGCAAAACAGCTTGCTGCTACCAACCAGCCAGGATAATGCAATTCCTCTAGTCTAATATGTCACAGAGAATTAAAATGTTTGTGCAAGTTTTTTGGTTTTTTCCTCCCTACAAAACAAAACCCAAAAGGCCTAATCTTTGTTGAGGAGCTTATACTGCGCAACAGAAAAGACCTGACACCAGGCAAAGGAAAAGGGGAGGAGGGATCACAATCACAAAACTGAGGTTACTTGCGTTTGTAGTGCAGAATTCCTCCACCCCATTTTTGCCCACTTAAGAAGCTAAAGTAACACAAGCTAGGGCACAGAAAGCCCTTAATAATATGCCTTACTCCCTCAAAAGACATATTTTTAATAAACCCATCAGAAATTTTAGAAGTGCCATTCTTTATCTAAAAATTGGCAGTTCTGTCACTATCTTAAGCCAGGCCTGTGAGCAGAGATACGTATTTTTTAGAACTTTATACCTTAAGTACTGCAACTGAAATTCCTGGTGCTGCTCCCAAGTAACCTCACTGATTTTCTCCGAGAGCACATCCTAGCTGAATATAACATGGAGGAGAAAGTGCCTCAGCCACACAACAGACTGGCCTCCAACATCTATTCTATTCAGAAATAATCACTAAAGATAAGTGGCACAGGGCCGTTCTTCAAGTCAGCTTAGTGAAGGTGGAAGAACAGTAGGTCTCTATGGAGAGCCTGGCTCCGTACAGCATTCCAACGCCAGCAATACTGAGGAACACATTTCCCGTGGTTTAGGCCCACAGGCCCAAATTCACCTCATCTAATGTTTAGGCACTCACATAAGACAACGCTTTTAACTTACACGCCTATTCTGGGAAAGATAAANACCTGCGAAATGCAAAGTGCCACAGCCAGGAGAGGGAAGCTCAGCTTCTGCACGTTCTATCAGACAAATACTGTGCAAGGGCACTCTGAGCTGAAAAATCACCAATGAAGTCTATTTTTCTAACAAATGGCTGCTTGTAAAAACTGCAAAACAGAACAAGCGATTATGGATCTAGCGTTAGAGCGCACTCAGACAGCATGAATTCCGCTCCTGGCATTTCGGTGTGTGTCAATGCTGCCTTTGTCTGAGAAGTCATCAGGAGAAGAGTCCATTTCACATGTTTGGTTTTGTTTCAAATAATGGTTTAAACTGAAAAACCTTTTGGTCTTTCCATTGGCTAATGTATTCTCTCTTCTTGTTTTCCATAAAACACTTGGAATATAATGTTGGGGGGGAAAAGGGTCCCACTGCAGCAAATTCCTGCATCAGAGTAGGTGGGTCCTAACATTTTTGGTTTTGAGGACGTAAGCCACTCACTGAAGAGCCTCATTGGTTTTCAGGCTATTGCCTCGAAGCACTAGTACTAAACAAGATTTCTGTTAAGAACGCTTCTTTTCTGCCTGCCTGCTTGCTCCATGGCTTGCTGGCAAGGGATTTTACGTGAGGAAATTGCAAACATCCTCACGAAAGAGGCCAACGCTCTATTTAAATATCAGTTATTTAGGGCTTAAAATTTTAAAGTAAATCTACTAACGTGACATAAAATTTAAGAAACGCATGATCTGTTAATGCTGTTTCCTGGCCAACAGAGCTAATCCTCATGAGACAAGGAGATCAGACGTCGGAATGCTAGAGCAGTGCTTTACTTGGAATAGGAGGGGGAGAGCATGAGGCAAAACCAGCCACATAAGTGCCCTGCATCCACAAAAGTCCTTTCAGAGAGACATAACTAACAGCAGTTGCCCGTTTCCATTAAAAAATACGCATCTTTCCCCCTTTTCTCTGGGAAATTAGAAGAAACTGAATTTCCACCGAGGTCTAAGAATTCCAGTACTCAGAACGACTGCAGATTTTTCCTTAAAAAAGCAAGGCTGAAGCTCACAGTCTTATTCCCACAGGGTTTATTATTTGGTGTTCAATGCTGCAGAATAACCCACCCCTTTCCTTCTCTTCCTCTTCCTCACCCCAGTGAACTCTGATTCCCGAGTACATGGTCTTCAGCACAGAGCTCTACAAATATCCTGAATTTGCTTTTTCTTCTCTGTTTTTATTAAGACTATTTCCTGCCAAGGTACTTCTAATTAGAAACATGTATTTTAGTTATCCAACATTCATATCCATTTCCATACTAGTATCCAGCAACAAATAGGAATATCAATAATGTGCTTAGTTCTGATCAGTGATACCACATGGATGGTGATACCTACAGTCTCTTCAGGACAGTAAAAACAAACTGAAATCAATTTATTCCTTCACTATTATGAAATATAGAAAGCAGTCATCTAAAAAGAGGCTCTCCAGTTTTCTTAGACATCTTTATCTTCTCAAAATAACTTCTCTCAGAGCACTGGTACTTTGAATGCTCCAGAAATTAAGAATGAATTGGAAAAAATATCTGATTAGAAAGAAGTCCAACTGCATACGACAGCTAAGGTTCACTGGTATTCATAAAATATTTGCCAAATGCCATAAAAACTATGCAGAGAATACCAAAGCTATTAATCATCCAAATACTATTTGACTGCTCTAATTTGCAAGTAACTCTACATGTCTGTATTTAAAAAGCCTCCAAAGCATGATGAACTAAAAGCATTCAGTGCAGCACAAAGACAGTGTTTTAAGACCAAAGTACAGTGTTCTGGAATGTTTATTGATTAGTAATTTAAAGCTGCACTAAGATTCATGAAGTCCAAGGGATACTACTTGAGATCACTTTTTTTTTTTTCCCCCCCCCCAACAAAACACAAAAAACTAACAGAGTTTAACTTGTTCACTGGAAAAATCAAGCCTAACATTAAGTCTCTAAAAAGCCAATGGAATAGCATGACAATATGTGTATCAAAACCTATGTTTCCTTCAAAAGGCATTAAGCACACAGGGAAGAAAAAACAGGGCATTATTACCCATGTTCTCTTGTTCCTGCTTTCCCTAGCACCTTTGGAGTTCAACACTACCACCTCTACTGCTAGTATCAGAGCAAGTCTCGCAGTTTTTCTTCAGAAAAGTCATATGTTTCATTTTTTTGAAACCATTATGTCCAGTAAACCATAGCTTCCTTTGCAGCTGTGATGCAGCCATCCAAACGAAACTTTTACTTGAAATCATTAGTTGTTTCAAAGTTTTGTAAGACAAATCACAGCTGCAAGTTAAGGACTGGTGTATCGTAGCAAGGAGCTATATAAACTTCATCTAAAGCTATTAAGTAAAAACTAGCCTTGTAGAAGTAATTTAGAACAGCCATGGAGGAAGCATAATTTTCAGCTGAATGGAAGTCTTTAGAGCTTGTGGGAAGAAAAGAAGAAAAAGAAAAAAAAAAAATCAATAAATTTGTATTCAACCTGCTTTAGGAACTCTGAGGAAGCACCAAAACGTCCCCCAAAAATCTTATTTTTTTCAATTCCTAAATGGAATGAACAGGAGGTGTAGCTTCCAAGAGTAAATGGAAGGATTAAACGGATGGATTTCTTAAAAGCAAAATGAATAGTACTTCTGCTCAGAAAAGTCATCATGAAAATTATGGTTTCTTTTTCAACAGATCTTCATTTCAGTTCCTGCTGCTGATTAAAATCACCATTCACAATTTTTCAATGCCTAATTGTATTAAAGCCTGAGAAAATAAGTGATCCTTTATTTAAGAATATGCAGGATAATCATGATAGCGTAGAACACTGCAGTGTTGCCAACTTCTAATTATTATTATTTTTAAAGAAATGTCAGCTCCTGTTGTCACAAATGCCTTAACTGTTTCTCTGAAGTTTTATTTCAGGATGGTGCGGTATTCCTGCTATATCAGGACGTGCAATGTGTTCACATTGTCCAACTCAGACACTCAAACACGTAAATATTTAACAAGGAAACTGTTCACTAGGCTATTTATAACTAACTTCATGATTAATGAGGGTTCTTAATTTCCTTAACAACTACCTACTTTGCTTGGGATTTTTACGGCATCATACTACACTACAACAACGGGCGATTATGCTGGTCATCCAGAAGCACCACAGTGGGTCCTATGGGGGCCAGAATGTGGCAGATGCTTCCTGCCACGTGAAAGCTCTGTACACTATTACCTCTTCAAAGTGGGCCTATGCTCTTAAATAAAGAAAATCGGAATTTTCTATGAAGTTAATCTGCTTGGGAGATGCTCATGAGTAGTCATGGCAAAGATACAGCCACATTTTTATAAGCAATCCACATATTTGTGGTTTAACCACACAAATTATGTCTTGTAACATCTTAAATGAGAAAAATCTATAAGAAAAACAACCAGATAAAATTTTTAACATTTTTGAAACAATCACAAGTCCCAACTCCATGAGAATTTTTTTCCTCTCCCTTGGTTTCTTTTGTTTGTTTCTTTTCTTGTTTTCAAGGTGCAACCGGCTATTTTGTTGGCATGAAAAGAAATGTGTGCATCGCTCGCTGTCTCTATATCCTAGCTTACCACTTGCTGGGCTGAAAATTACCAGGGCCAAGCAGCAGTCTCTTTTAAAGGCAACTGAATGGACTCAAATTGCAGCAAGCATCTCAGACTAAATGCTGATATATTTTTTGTTGAAAGATAAGCCTTTTGTAAAAAAATAATGGTGAAAATGCACTACACTAGCTATTGGTTATTTTTGCCATCAGCAAAATAATCTGTGCAATCCAACCCAAAACTAGGACTGAAAATCTTGTTTAAAATAATCTTGAATGTAATTAAACTCTAACAATATTTGGGCAAATTGCTATTCAAGCCAAGTGGACCAAAGTCCAGCACCATGTTGTAGGCTGGGAATCCCCAGTTCTTTACTGCCTCTGTCACCAATCTGCTTAGTGATCCTGACTGCATCGTTCTATCACAGCTCCCCGTGACCCTGAACTAGGATCTGTGCTAAACTGAACTCTCTCATAAAGTGTTTTTAGGTACTACGGATCAAAAACATTACAAAAATGGCAGTGTTACACTATATTTAAATGAATGAGATTGAACTTTTGATTTTCATTCCATCATGGTCATGAATTGTTAATTCAGCCATATGCCCACGGTTCATATATTTCTTTTCAGAACCTTAAAAACCCCACTTTGGTACAGAGACATGCTGCCCCTCAGAAAAGAGAGGTTACCAAGTTACAGTAAGTAGGGCATCAAACGGAGACTTTGAAGAACTAAATTCCGCCATCACCAATTCCATCATTGACTTAACTGTTTGATTCAGTTATTGAAAAGCTACGTTTTGTCAGTCAAGATGGCAAGCACATATTTCTTCAGAGCTTTGAACTTTACAGATGAGATGTACACACACACATACACACACACACAATGTTACATAGCTATAAGGAGTCCTTCTGGACAGCTCCTAAACAAGTAGTTAAAAAAAAAAAAAAAAAAATTTTTTTTTGTAGTTGTTTGGTCTTTAAGGTCTTGCTTTAAGATCACAAACCCCATGCCCCTGCCCCTGGAAATAAATCACAGGGCAGGAGGGGGTCATTATCATGCCCAGAGGCTCACACACCCCCCATCTCAAACGCTGCATTGCTCAAATGCTGCCTCCTGACCCATAAAAAACAATTCACACCCTACCCCTTTTATTTTCGACCATGCATTTTCCTTGATCTCTGACTTACGTCACGTTTGTACTGAAGATTAAGATCGTCTAGACTCACAGACCTCTTGTCAGGCCTTAAAACCTTCTTGTGGACTGCCAGCACAGCCACCCGGGACCTGCCTTGCTACACAGAGTGGTTCCCCATGGAGCGGCGAAACGTTCACTGCAGTCCTGCAAGCTGTCAGCAGGATGGAGATCACAGGATCCACTGCCTCGTATCACAACCCTTTTCAGATATTTTGAAGAGCCCCAGGGAAAGTACGAGGTGGAGCAGAAGAGAACCTGGCTGTTCTTTGCTGCCTTAGCTGTCTAGGGAGTCTTCACCTCACTGCATTTGGGCACCTTTAATTCTGCTGCTCCTTCTTGGATAAATGGTATTTCGAGGAAGGAACATGTGACTGTCAAAACAAATGTCACATAATCGCTCTGTGGCAGAACCAGTCACAGCCTTTGAAGAATTCAGAGAATAAGACCCAACTGCATGGATAGATGCAATATTTCTTCCGCTCGAAGCCTTTTGCTAGCAATAATGCTTCCAATTTAGCATCACGACTACATGCAACCGTGGCAAGCTAAAGCAGCCAAAAAGCAGAAGTACAAAATCAATATAGACAATGGTTCTTTATAATAAAAGAAATAGCACCCTGAAAAAACAAATTAAAAAAGAGATTATTTTTGTCATTCAATCACAGGTGAATGCAGAAAAGCACCTGGCCAAACGCTCTCCATTTTGTCCCAAGCAATGTATCACTTACCTTTTGGTATGCTTCTCTAAAGAAATAGTAAAGCGCTTTGATTCAAGTTATTGGGGCAGGAAGCCAACACCATGTTTTGAAATTACTTTCAAGACTTCCAGAAAGTACTGGAAGCTCCCCGCATTTACAGAAGCAGCTGTGAGCTAGAAAAATGAAACTACATGAAAATGTAGTGTAATCTAAAGGCTATATATATATTTATTTTTTTAAGATTTGTTATTATTTGTTAACCCATTTTCTAAAACAAAGCTCTTCTAGAAACAGGTGCAAAAAGACACAGGGTATCTCATAGCTCACCGTGGCTCCTGGCCCAGGCTATTCCTACAGGTGGGAAGACTGAAGAGCCTCAGGCTCTCACAGGCAGGGGTGCGCAAGTACCCTCCTCAGAAGAATGTGCACGTACTTTAGTGAATTTTAGACCTATTTACTACCTACATTTAGTTTACCCATGTTATTAATTTTTTCATAACTCAGTCCTCTGTCACAGTCGCTACTTCTACGTAACTGTACCTATTTTTAAAAATTTGGAGAATTTTAACAATTTAATAAATTATCCAGAACATCAGGTGCTTTTATCAGAGCTGTGAAGACGTATACGTTACAGTTGCTGCTGCTGACAGACAGATTGCCAGATCCTTGCTGCCTGACACATTATTCTTCAAAGACAACAGAACCAGAAGTAACTGAGTATGTGTTTCATCTCAGGTTTACAAAACAAACAGCAGAGGGGAGAGCAGGCTATATGCAACAGAATGGCCACTGCCATCACTGAGCCCTCCATTTCCTACCCTTGTCAAACTACACTGCCTGTAAGCATATACATTTGACAACAAAAAGCAGTGCATTCTTTCTTTAGGTGCTAGTTTCACTGCATTATTTCTTTGTCAAATGCATTTTTAGCACTGAATGTAACAAACTTCCCTGGCCCACACAGAAACATTACTGAGCTAGAGCTAATGCTCACCTGAAAGGCGATGGTGGTATTTCTCAGTAACAAGGATAGCTACCAAAAAGGAACTGTTACTTGGAGGCAGTGCAAACACTATTTTTGCAGCAGTCTGTAACCAATAAAAAAGATACAGCAGCTTCTTCAGACAGAAGATGAGATGGGCCCTCATATACCTGGAGGTCTTATCACCAACACACCTGATCTCTGCAGTAATACCACCTCTTAGAGAAGCAGCGGTGGTCTTCAACAGAAGTTCTTGAACCAATGGCATATGAAAAAAACCCCCCAATATTTAAAGGAGCAGTACCCAGAAGGTAACTATTTGTAGTTGTAATGGTATTATGACACCATTTCCTCCCTGTCTACGTCTGCCTAAGTTTTATTGAACATACTGGCCAACTTGATACTTTCTATGCACTGCTTTGTAGCCAGAAGACCATTGTAGTACGTTTACATAAGCAGAAACAACCTGATAATAGAAGTTGCTACAAGAACTTGAAAGCTGGAAGAGCAACACAGGAGAATATAAAGCATACACTCATTTTAGTTAGCTTAGTGTCCACTAAAACAAGAGTTTTATCCTATTTCAATTCAAAAGAAACTACAGTTTTATTTTCCCAAAGGTATTTCTGGAAGGAGTTATTTGCATGGAGAACTCAACTACTGAAATGGGAATATATTACCATCCTGATGTGTCATCATATCTGCTCTTCACAACAACGGAAGACTTGCAGTAGTACACTTGATAAAAATGTGAGTGAACCAGTGTGTGTGTGTGTGTGTGTGTGTGTGTGTTACTAAGATAGAACCCTCAGTGATAAATCAGAATCATTACCATTCTTGGTAGCTCAAGATCTTCACCAAGTTTTTTTTCAGCCCCGAAGCATTTACTGTGCAATATAAGCATTTACTGTGCAATATTCACTTTTGGGGACAGTTTTACTTTGAAGTTACTTTATCTTCTAAATTATATTGAATAATCACATTATTTTACACTGATAACAACTTCTAAATGTCTACAGGCAAAAAACCCAGCCAGTCACTCTACACTCATTAAGAGGTATGTTAGTACATCTAAAAATCTTTTCCCTCATGTTAGCTACGTCTTTCTATCTGTAAAGCATTTGAGGACAGGAGCAAAGCAGGAGCCTTACACGCCACTTTTAGAATGCGAAACACTAATTCAGTTTTAAGAAGAGAGATGCAAGTGCAGCGATGCTGCCCCAGCAGACATCAGTGTGACTGCTTTGTACTGCCAACAGCAAAAGTGAGAAGCTTTTCAACATAGACATTTACTGCTTTTGAAGGTCAAACATTTTATCAGTAAAATACACAAACTGGCCAGTCAGGGAAAATATTTTAAAGCAGTTCAGTGTTTATTTTGAGAATATTTTCCAGTATCAGCTTTCATCAATCTGCTACTGTCCAGTATTTCTTAAGAACTAAACAAAACTACTGTCTGGTAACACAGAAACAATTAGGCACAAGCAGAGAGCCAAGGTCTTGAAAAAGGCCATGCCTCATTTTCAGAAGATGGACAGCCAGAATGAGACGTGGTACTTCCCACTGGACACTGAGGTCATCTATATCATAATAATATTATCTGCTTCACTTAAGTACAGGCTGTTTTCACTTAGTGGTAAAAATACTAATTTAAAGGTTTAGTTAGTGGATATTTTGGATCCTCTGAATATTTGCCATTGAGTCTTCCCCAAAACGAAGTCAGCCATCCTCAATGTAAATACTAATTTTTCAAGTACATAATTTTAAAAACAGGACTTACTCGAATACAAAATAGTGCAGACATTTGACCTAATGTTCTTTAGTTCCCACTTCTACAAGAAAGTTAGTCATCTTGTCTGAAAAACTGCATAGTAGGAAAATAAGTCCCTTAAGCATTTACCTGTATTTCTGATAGGCTGGCTGATAAAACATTTTAGATTAACTGGAAAGTCTAAGCTATTTATTAGTGATTCTCTATACAAGTGTCTCTCATAGACACATCACAACAGTATCTTCTTCGTTTCTTAAGAACACCGGTCACCCAAATAATCCTTATTGTAAGGAAAAGTAAACCCAGTACGCACCAGATTCAAGAGATTCGTTTTTTAGGATAGTTTTGAAGGGGTCCTCTAAAATTTGGGGGTTTTTTTCCAATTTTGGCACTGAAGTTGTTGCAGCTTCCTCAGACTCATAACAGTCATCTTCCACACATTCAGCAGTTTAACATATTTCCACATAAAGCTAGTTTTCCTTTTGCTTTATGACTTTGTTTAATCTACCACACTCTATAAAGGCAAGGAAATTTTCACCTACTACAGTTTATACAAATTTCAATATAAGCATGGCAGCCAGCTCCTCTGATAAAGCAAACATATCTTAAGAGCTGGCTTGAATTAGCAGTTCCCTCCTCCCATTTGGATCCCAAGGAAAATATATATGGCAACCCCACAGCCCACATGTTAATCATCTTCCCATGACAGCCCCATGTGGCTGCTAACACTTAAGCATTAAGCAGCTCCAACATCAAGTGATTTTCCTTGCTTTTACAGACTGAAATGAGGACTTAACAGTAAACACTATTTCTTCAATCTAATTCTTCCTTCATTTGAACACATTTGTAAGAATTACTCTATGTAAGAATTTGTAAGACCATTGCATAGTTTGAGTAGGACTAAAAAGCAGCACAATATGCCACTCATTCTTGTTGTAACAATTAATTTCTTCTAACAACGTTTACATCAAAAGCAAATACCTAAAATAGTTAACTAAGTTATTTTTAACTTTTACTTCATACAATGAAAATGTGTACTGATCCTGTACCAAGCATTGCTATGGCTATAAATTTGTATTCTATCCAATGCCTTGTGTGCTCTCTCTCCATCACAAGTCGGCTAGCTGTCTTCAATGCATAAGGACTTCTGAGTGTTAGCAATTCTGTATGATTTTTTCATTAGTAACTACAGCAATAAAATTTAAACCTATGCTTGTACTTGGCATTGTTATTGTGATGTTTTGATACGGTTAAAAATAATGCTAGGATTCCTTTACGTTACGGCTATCTCATAGGATAAAAATTGTTTTGTTAGAATTTCTAAAAATATGATAATTTTCCACTAATCAGAAGTTGGGAGAGCTATGTTATTTTCTTAGATGATAAAAATCAACTTCTATTGGACGTTTTCCTCACCTTTTCTGTCTGGTTTGAGGTTCCGATCCACTGGCGGCGGCTCACATTCTGCAACAGGTACTGACCGTCTGGGAGGGGTCTTTGGACTGGACCTGAAACCCATGTGAGCAGGAGGAGGGACTTGCTTTCCAAATAACGGAAAATCAAACGTGCCTGGTGTCATTGGTACATAGTTTGTTTCCTGGATGGGTTCAGTGAAGCTGCTGGAATGCTGTCGTGGAGGAGAGTTGGGATTCATTGGGACATAATTTTCATCTAGTTCTTCACTTGAAACACTTCCCACTGTCAACATGCTTCTGTTTTTCTAGAATTAACATATATTTCCTTTAACAAAATAAGTTATGCAATCAGCTGTGAATCATATAGTTTCTTAACCTAATCTACTCAGATTAATATATTCTACTGAAACTGAAAAATCACAAACACCATACAGCTTGCTTTTTTACATGGGAACAGAGAGCATTCGAGCACTGTCACTGTCGCTTCTCATCAGATCAAGTCATACTTACAAAGTGGTTATGGAAGCCCTCCAATGAATTAGATCTGTCATTCGGAAACGTTCGTGGAATATCATAACAGTCTTGAGAACTAATTTCTAAAGAAACAAGAAGAGAAAGTGGCTATTTATCATCCCTGTTCCTGTCACTTGGCACCAGGCATCCAGAGTCTGTTGTTATTTACTGTCTGCTTCTGAGAGCATACAAACACACCTCCTGAGGCTCTGGCCCATAGATTTTATCTATATACTTGAGAGGACTGTGTTCACAAACAAACTTAGCACTCATCAGTCACAACTTAAAGCTCTTATAGTGGCATGTTTCCATGGCAAGAAAAGAAAAAGTGATTTTTTCTTTTAAAGCAGCAGCAAAGTCTTCCTTTCAAATAGGCCAGTGTAAGAATTTAGTCTAAGAGTGGGTTTTGAGATACTGGGCCCTCATGAAAAAACTATTCTAAAATAAACAAACAGCAGATATAATTTAGGGTCTGAAGAAAGGTTTTCTGACTGAATGCCCTTCCCTTGGAAAGTGCTGATTCAACAGGATTCAGTCTGTTGCAGGAACGGGTGAATCCCTGCTCTTAGCTCCCCAGTGCAGTCTCCAGGGGCTTTCAGTTTGAATGAACTGCTACAGAACCAAAGATCTCTCCATTTTCAGGGTCCTGGCTCTTGGCAGTCCGCATTAAGAAGGTCTTCAGCTTTGTGGCTGCTTCTCTGGTGGACAGGGCTGCTTGTGAGACATCTGACTCCCAGGTCCTGCAACAGGCTGCCTTACCCTGCAGCAGGCGTGCCCTTCCTCCTGATGCCGAGACAGAAACTGTGGGCAAACGCCGAGTTTTATCCCCGCCTTGCTCTGAAGTTTTTTTTGAGATTTCCACACCTCAGAGGAAAAATAAACACTTCTTCTATTAAGCGCCAAATTAAAATGGTATTTTCAGAAAGGCTACTTTTCCCGAGGCTGACAATCTCAGCTTTAGTGTAGGAGTACTCATTTATAAACTTAGCAAAATGAGAGAAGATAAGCAAAGCAAACAAGGGTCTTTCAGGGTGTTACTTTGTCACTTTAAAACACTAACAACCACCAATATTGTTACACTTACAAAATGAATGACAAACAGGAAAGTACTATCTGAGCGCCTGTATGATCACATCCATTCTAAATATTGCCTCCTCCAAAAGCCCTGTCCCCGTCCCCTTCCTCATTTCAGCCTCCCATCCCGTACCTAGCACAACTCAAACAATTCTCCTCTAACATTACCATCTACTCTAACCAGTTTAAAATTTCATTTTAAAAATAACACTGTAATGCCCACCTGCCTCAGGAACCTGAAAAAAAAAGAAGAAACTCTTAGCCCAAGAGTGGTTAACAAGACTAGAACAACTGCTCTCTGTAACAATAAATATCAGCTTCCCAATCTCTACCTCTCACTGCATTTCTTGAGTTTAAATCTGAGAAAATAAGAACAGGAACAAAAAAACAGGCAGAAAAATAACCCCAAGAAACACCAAATTCTTTAAGTAAAAGTAGCTCCACCAGATTTGCTAGGACCCAAAATACACCCAGCTGCTAAAGGAAAAACAGTAAAAAGAAAATGCACTAGGCACATCTGGAATACCAACATTTAGGTGACTATAAGGAACAACTTTAATTTTCCTTTAAAACTGCAGTATGCATATCTATCACAAGGAGAGAAATAAAGGTCGGTGGCAATGATCACCAGATCAGGGTTGATCTCAAAGCTCTGGGTATACACCAAGTCCTACTGACCTTCATGAAACACTTCCAGCTTCTGCAGATTCGGACCACTATACGCTACCCTTACTTTGAACGTTCTGAAAGACTGATAACGGCAGCATTGAACTCAGCTATATGAGCTTATTAGCAAAAAAAAGATGATCGGTTCTTCACCGCTGTTTTCTAAAGACGAGTAACACCATAAATATGTCTAGGTCTTCAAATATTTTTAGCTAAGACTGAATACCACAGTGCAATATACAGTCCTTATCGATGTTCTGTGCTTTGCTGTTCTGATGGCTTCCTTTAATAATCTTCTCTTTTTCCTCTTTCTTATGTATTTTAAGCATTGCGACCACAGACCGCTTCGTGAAGAGCTACCCACTTGTTTTTAAAGGCTAAAAATGCCCCTTGTATCATTCAGCCCATTCATATCATTCATATCACATCATTCATCACAAGATTACATCATTAGACACAGAAATTCTGGAAGAGCAGGATAAAATATAGAATACTGACCTTTACGAAAGATATTCAAATCTACAGTTGAAATGGTATTACTGCGTGAGGGTGGCATTCCTGCTGTAGGGATGCAATAACTACTATCCGTGTCTGAAGCAGTGCGACTAATGCTACATGTTTCCACAGGAGATCGATCTGCAGCATGGTGAGGTTTTGGTGGCCGAGGTGGAGGAATATCTGGAATAGTCTCCAGTTTTGAAGTCTGAGACAACGTTCCCTCTGGAAAAGTTCGTGGAATCTGATAAGTACCTCCAGGTGTGGGGGGAATGTCATAGCTAATGGAGATGTGTCTCATCTGTGCGTCTAATGAAGATGTTGCTGATGGGGTATTGAAAACATGTTGCTCTCCTTCTGCATCAGTCCCAGATGGAGACGCTGCTTTCGGTAAAACATCCTGTGAGTAACTCCTGGGCAGGTTATAAAGGCTGCAGTCTGCCAGTGTCAGTCCAGTACGAGAAGGCGGAGAGTCATAGACACCTTGCTGCTGAAAAAAGCCATTCACAGCATGCTTGCTCGCTGATGGAGCAGGATTTTTGTGGGAGGGCACGTTATCATTGCAGTCTGTTTCAGAAGAGCTGGATTTTGCCGAGTCAGCGTGAGATCTACACATAAGATTGTAAGATTAAAATGTTGACGAACATATAAAGAAAAACAAACATTACAAATAATAAACACAACATTTAAAATGTAAACAACTAAAAAGTCTATCAGTCTCTTCCAATTTTTAATCTTGTTTTTTTTTTTTTAAATGAAATGCAGGAACTCAATTACTAAACAAACAGTAGTACTTAAGAAGGATCCTAAGTAACTCCATACATACAAATCCATGCATGTGAAACAGATAACACAAGTGTGGAGCTTTAGCGGCAGCTAAACAACAAGTTGATGTTTCATAAAGCCAATGATTTCCATGACACCAATTTGGAGCACAGTTTTTTTGGGGGCTTGGGGATTTTTTGTTTTGTTTTGTTTTGGTTTTTTTTTGTTTTTAAACCATGCTGCAAACTAGCAGCACTTTAATGGCACTGTTAAAGGTAAAAATAATACACTCAATCCTTGGGTTTACAGTACTTGCTAGTTCTAATAAGTATGAAAAAAATGTTAGAGGAAAAAATACGACTGCTTGTAACACCCTTAAGTGCATGCCTAAAGTTATCTACTGACCATATAAAACTGGTTCAAAATACATAAAGGAGAGAGAAATAAACAGATAAGAGCAGAAATAGAAAGAAGATAGCACACTCTTTGCGGGGCAGGGGAAAAAATCCGTAGGATGTATGCACAACAGAGTGCTTTTGTCTTGAATGCAAGTTAAAGCAGTCTTGTTAGATAAAACTGCACAGTAGTTTACCTTTGATTTCTTTGGAAAGTCCATCTTTCAGGAGAATAGCACTCATTAATACTGGTACTAACCAGTACCAGTAAACTTACATGGAAAGTAAACACATTGCAATCTTTTTTTTTTTAAACCTCCCCAGTTACCTTGCTCCAGGCAGAGAAATTCTGTTATCAGTCTGACTCCTTGCTCAGATGAAAGTCAAGACAGTGGCAAAATACCAACAGAGGTGGAGTTAACACAGTCCATACACTTTTTGATCAATCATACCATGATATTTCCTATTTTCATTACCACAGTACCATACCACTGTGTTAATTACACATACGTATGTATTTCAGCATGCGTGTGTATCATTGAGTAGCTGCTATACTACTCTTACTAAGTTTTATTAAGCAACCAGACCATGCAGTTTACAAAACTTCTGAGGAATAAAATACATAAAAATCAACAGCATGACTACAACAAGAAGCATTTCCCCCCCTTATTTTAAGAGGCTCTCTACCTCAAAGTGATCACAACCAGAATTTATTATTCAAATTTCAGTTTGTCGATAAGATCACACAAAACTTTCTTTCTTAAGGGACAGCTGGATTTATCTCCTGGGGTTCTGGTAACCTGAGGAGAAAGGAATCCAGTTTAGCTATTCATTTAGGTTTCCTCTGCAGTCATTGGAGAAACGGAGACTGTGTGAAACACAATCCGTTCTTCTTAGATATCCATCTAAACCCGATGAATCACTCCCAAAGTGCCTCTCTGCCAGCCATCAAGGGAACCGACGTGATCAGCTTAGACTGGACATCTGCAGTCAAGAAAAACGTCATTCACCGAACCAACTGGTTTTTGTTCTGTTTAAGAGCAGAGATACAATCTTCCATCAGTCCGAGCGGCTAATGAGAGTTCTTCTCCAGGTTTAATTATATCACCTTTTTCTATTAGCTTGTTCTTAGGTTTTTTTAGTGTGGGGTTTTTTTTTTTTTTCATTAGAAAAAGTACACTAATTTTGCTCTAGTTACTATTTTAAACATAGATTTAAGTCCTGTCTCCCTGGTTGTAATTGGTTTCTAGGTGACTCTGAACATTAATCTGCATTCAGTTTAATAGACCCCAAAAAAAGAAGAGAATGTTCTCATTAAGTATTTATCCTTGGCACAACCAAGGAAGTGAAACTTCCTATATTCCTTACGATGCTGACCATCAAAAATATATCTCTTGTTTGCTAACAGTTCACTTCCTTTGCCTCAGAGCTTCAAAAATTCACTAACGAACCACTGGAAGTTTAACACACTTGCAAAAAATAGAGCACACAGAACTGAAGGAACTACGTGACGTTACAGAGTGCATAATAAGTTGTGAACATGCTGTGTGACGGGTAGCACTCTGAGCTTAGCCCTGGCTGTAGCCCTTGCTCTTTACTCGAAGGATTCATTCAGGAGTTCCTGACTTTCTAGACATACTCTTCTAGTTCTGTGATATTCATTCAGACCAAAATCCCGGCAAAAGTCACGTGTGTTTTACATGAGCAAGTATGGCAAGGATTGTGATCTGTATTTTATATGCTATAAAAATAAAGTGGGCAGTCTAGAGAAGCTGGACACTGACAATCAATTGTAGAACCAAAATTACTAGTTCCAGTTCACTAGGATATACTTTAGAAGGAAAAAATTTCCAAAACTACAGAAATAAAATATAAACACTACATTTATCTTACAAAAACATGCAGGAGTATATAACCAAAGCTCAAAATGCAACAAGAGCACATGTATGATGCCAGTGCTTAAGGATTACCCATCATATGTAAGCAACAAATGCTATAATTTTTAAATTTAGGAGTTTTTCTGGGGCTAAGTGAATGCTGCTGCTTCTTTCTTGACCACAAGCACTTGTGAAAACAGAAGACTTTCAAAAACCATGACACATGAGGCAGCCAGGCCTGTCATTTGCTTAGCTGATGGCAACAACTTATATTTCTCATTAACTTCACGTTTTTAAAAGTAATCTTTTGGAATCAACTTCTTAGTCCATTGAAATAGTTTTCAAAATATGAATGGGTTGTAACCAATCTGATTTTGCAAGACCAAAAGTTTGAACACAGTCTGGAACGTGGGCCAAGAAAGCAGTTGATGCCAAAACGAAGACAGGGAAGTCAGCCTCTGAAGTTTAACTAGTTTTCAAAAGTTTGTATTAACCACTGATTATGATAAGAACACAATTTTGAAAATCTACAATGCATAGTTGATTCATGTTACCTCAAGGAAATTTAGGTTAGGATTAGAGTTCAGGGACAGACTTTGCTTCTGCTTTTTTTTTNAAAAAAGGATTTCAGATGCAGGATGCTTGATGACTTCTACACCTAAAGCTACCTGAAAATTTTAATTTTTCCCATGCATTTCCGAACAACTCAACAAAAAAATCAATTGGCTTAAATATTCCACTAACAATTGGTTATTAAGATACGTATTAATGGGTTTTTTTACACCTCAATTTAAAATAATGGCAAAGTTGGCTATAACACAATGAAAACTCCTCACTCTATCTAGAAGCAGAGGATGACTGTGACATGAATTCAGTGTTATCACATGTGGGCATCACGTATCTGCAAATTATGCTAAGTGGCCAAACTATTCCTTACTCAGTGCCAGGGCTGGACACCTCTTTCCACATATCACAAAGAGATAACTGTACAGCCTGCTGATCTACAAGGACTGGACATTAAGACGCACAGAGAAGAGGTGGGGTATTGAGGCAGGGGGAGCCCAATAAAAAGCCTGCCTCCACATACTAAAAACTACTTGTTGACAAAGACCCAGGAAAAAAGTTTTAAAAGTGTTTTAGTCTGAGGGGTAATCATCCCATTTTTGAATATGCTGTATTTGGTCTGGCTTGACCACTCATCCCTTCAAGCTGATTCTTTTCCCGTCTGCAGGAACCAATATGAATGATTAAACAGAATACTATGAACAAAGTGTCAGCAAAACTGCTCTCGTGTGCCAGCAACCTGGGACAGAAACAGCAAGCATAGTAAAAATGTGGGTAGATAAATAAATAAATAAATAATAAACCAGCTCTACTTCCAGAAAATGGAAGCCAAAGTTACACAGTTTTTCTGTTAAAACTCACAGAACACCATGCAAGACGCATCTCAAACAAACAATATTTTCAGGCAAGTTAATGGCTCTGTGATTAATTTCTCACACGCGTTCCAAGAATGGCTACTGTTCACTCACTGCAGTGGAATCTTTTTACTTTCAAAATCTTCTAATAGCAGGTATTCCTGCCCTTCTTCCGAGAGAAAGGGTGACCCTTGGCTGGTTCATAAACATAGGAAAGATGAGGAAGACAGCGTTTAGTATTTCAATATACCTCTCCAATGAGCCAGAACAATAAGGCTTTTGGAAACGGTCTTTGGCTGCATTTTCTTATTTAGGATCCAAATACGAACCTTAAAATCTCACTGAATGCTACAGTAGAACAATGCCCTTTCTCAAGTCAACAGTGATCAGAGCATAAAACTATTTTAGACAAAATACAGCATCATTATTACAGCTGCAAGTGCTGTGTCCAAGACACTCTCACAACAGTACATGGTGCATTGCACGACACCATAATGAAGCATTTAAAAATTATTTGTTAGCTCTGAAACACCACAATTCTTAAAAATTGCAGAGAGGCAGCTCGGATATTTCCTCTATGTTTCACAGTTACCTGCCTCACCCAGAAAAGAACCCCAAAGCCTTAAAATAAAATTCAGCGGTTCCCAGACTATTTATAAAGTAACATGCAAAATTAGAACAGAAGATGTTCCCTCTGCACATCAGCAACTTTAAAGTCCAAAGGGAAAACATCATATAAATAAACCATTCAAGGAACAATACCTGCCTATTTAATTATATCCATTAAGCTTTGCACTTTACACTAAGGAAAAAAGGTTGTATGAAATACACAGATAAATTGTTCCAAGTCTGGAAATTAATAGGAAAATGATGCAGTCATTTAATTTTTTTCCTTCACCTGTAAGGATGTGGATTAGGGTGGTACACAGAGTGCCCTCTAACTGATCATCTTAGTAACATGCTACGCAGATATACAAAGCTCTAATTCCATAGGAAAAAGTCTATATCCTCTATACTCTGGCCCAAATCCAGCAGAATACCTACTGTACCAGACATGCAACATAAGCAATCCTTTTAGGTGGAACTGAAACTCCAGCATAACTATTATTCTGAATTTTCATTATTACAGCCTTCTTAATAAAAGGACATAGCTATTTAGTGAATTTAGTTAAATATAATACACTAAGCCCATATAATTTCCAAGTAATCACAATGCCAATGTTTCGCTGTCTTCAAATACTCCTATAAAAACATCATTTATTTAAACAATCTCTATGCTCCCAAAGACTTTGTTCAGTTCCTTCTCAGTTCCCTCAGCATTTTATCTCCGTTGGACCTTCTGCCTTCCTCAACACCCAAATACCTTCTCTCCTATGTCACCAATGTCTTCCTCAAGAAATTTTGCAGGCTATTCATGGCCTCTATACCTTGCCGCGTTTTGTGCCCCCTTTTATGGTCTCCTCAGACTTTACTCCCTCTACTTAACGCACACATCACACAACTGTGGAAGTCAGGTCAGAAAGTCAATTATACATCCCAACCTTGATCATTCCTAAAAAACACGCTTCATGTGGCTTTGTTAGAAATCCACTCTGTGCCCATCCCTCGCAGAAGCAAACGGGCACTCAGACACACTTCTGATCAGCCAAGGGTGCTGAAATGAAAAGTGAATATTTTTCTGCCAAGACCGTTCTGGAAACGATACCCAACTTTTTGATACCTTTTGGCAGGAACGGTGACATACCTCTCGGGCACCATCAGCTTCTAAACATCACTAAACATCAAAACCTTTAACACCGAGAAAGCAGACACTGGGTTTCCCCTTCTCTTGCAGGAGGCTTTGGGGCACGCCGTGCTGCCTGTAACCTGCACATTCCATACTCAGGGGGAACTGTAGGCTCATTCCTCCATTTTATAAGAAAGATTGTAAAGGGTGGATAGTTTTCTACCATGTCAGTAAACGGAGTAGGAAACTCCTCAGGCACAACAGAGCAAGATAAAAATGCCAAGGGAGCGGAGAGCACACGGCACAGGTAAAACTGGCAGCGCATCAAGGCGTTGATGAAGAAGGCACCGCCACTAAAAGGTATGGCCCTAAGGGAGTACGTGAAATACTCATGAAAACGCTTTCAAAGGAAGCTTTCCTCAGCCTTCCATGTACTTGTCTGCAATCACAAAAAGAATATGATGCTTTGTTTATTTTTCTGGAAGTACCCCAGCAGATTTTATTTTAAATTACTGCAGAAAAGAAGCTTGCCAGAGAGATTTATAAGGTTCTCCCACAAGAATACTCAAGGTTAGAAGGTACCTCTGGAGATTATCTGGTCCAGCTCTTCCAATACCTCTAAGCAAAGCCAACTTCAAAGTCAGGTGAGGCTCCTTAGGAGCTTGTCCAGTCAAGCTCGTTTGTGGTTGGTTTTATTTTTTTTAAATCTTAGAGGATGGAGATTCCACTAAGTCCCTGGGCAGCCTGCTCCAGGGATGGCCATCATAATCCATTCTGAAAAACCATAGCGACATTTCCCAGGTAGCTACCATAAATATGACATCCTCCTGTGCAGGAGGTGGAAGTCAGAAGGAGCAGTTGGAGAAATAAATATACATTTAATTCAGCAGACGTTCTCAATTCTTTCCTTAAAATTTCCTGTTGCACACTTCTCTGGAGAACTGACTGTGTGGGTACTCTTTAATCAGTAAGAAATAAAGCTTATTTGAGCTTGCTTTTAAATATCTGTCATTTGGAAAAAGTTAAAATTCAGGATACAGAAATTGAGTGGTTTAAGTCTCCTGCATTCTTAGTTATCATAAAATAATTCTCTTTTACTCTTGCTTGAAAGTCTGAAGCATGTTAGTAATAGTCAACAAATACCATTTGCGGATTACTATATTCAGTGATGTGGTAGCCTGGCAGGTGACAATAAATACCAGCATGTTTTATTGAATCCCTTCCATGAAACTTTAACTGACAAAACTGGGGAATGAAATACCAGAAGGGAGAAAGGCTACGTTTCTCCAGCTTTTTGCAGTCCTAGATTTTCTAGCCATTTCTAGCCACCAGCTTGTGGCTAAAGAAAGGGTACTTCTCTGCTCTGTGCCATGCATCACTCCAAGCTACAATGAAAGGCTTGGATCACTGCATTTATATGATACTCCATATTGGCAATTGCTGTCCACACTTCTGAAAATGCAGTATGGGTCTAGTACTGATCAAACAACTTACTATTGCTGCAAAAAGTTCAAGTGTAGAAAGAAAAGAAGCAAACGTTACAGGCAGCTTCCCCCCGCAGATTATATGCATCCAAATGTTCAATGACTCGGCAATAAAAAAAGTGCTTTTAGCACAAACATTCTTGGCCTGTAATACAAATAAGTGTTATTAAGAAAAAAATGTCACTGACCTCATAGGTTCAGGTTTTTTACTTTGACAGTTTATTAGCAGTAGGTAGTCTTGAGGATCTTCTTGACCAGAGGAAGACTCCAGTGGGGGGATGTTAATAAGCTGATAAGGAGGAGGTAGGGAAGATTCTGCTTGCATGGAAGGCGGTGAAGCGTTGATGGGCAAGGGTAACTCAGCAGATGGTTGTAAAGAACTGACCGGTGGCTTCACAGCATCTGCAAACACAGAAGCAAAGCATTCTTTCTACAATGGAGAAATAGTCTTAAAATATCACAAAAAAAAAAATCATTAACAGAGGATGAGAAAAGTCAGGGGTTTAATTCAAAATTGTAAAAATCAGTGGACATAAGAACATCTGGATATGAACACTTGTTTCAGAGTATTTATATATAAATCTTTATAATCTCTACATTTTTTTAAGCTGTAATCAATTTCTTAAGTATGCCTTGGAAACAGAGGTTATACCTTATTTAATGACTTATTTAACCTGTTTTCTGGTCACAGAAAGAACAAAGATGCTGACAGCGGCAGTAAGACAGCTAAGCACACAAATCTGTTGTTTTAATCAAGAGCAGACAAAGGCCCATAGGTTATTACTTGAATATGGCAACCCGAGTCAGCACTCTTGCATGTATTCATCCCTTTTTGACCAAGGTCACTTCAACATTTGAGATTAGTCACCAGTCAAGAACTGGCCTCTCTCAATATCTGAAAAGCACCAGGAAAAACGCTGCTTTTGCAATGGAAGATCCCTTACGACTATGAAAATAACGCAGAGGTACAATAAGGTACCATGTTCCACTAAGCCCCCTCACTACATACCCCGACGTTTTATTTTACTGCAATAAATGAAGTAATTGTGGTTTGTTGCTGTTTGGTTTGGGGTTGGGGTTTTTTTTTTTTTGGGGGGGGGGGGGGGGGGGGGGGGGGGTGTTTGGGTTGGTTTTTTTGGTTGGTTGGTTTTTTTTTTTTTTTTTTTTTTTTTTTTTTTAAATAACCTTGTCTTTATAATTCTGATCCACTTCCTATTCATGTGTATTTAGAGTAACTTCTTTTTTCCTTCCAAAGACATGTATCCTAACTATTAAATTATCTGGGAGACTGGAAAATATTGACACTGTCAAACATTAAACAATTATTTAACTTTTTCATTGTTTTAATGATACATTGACTAAGAACAACATAATTAAGCAAATTGTTCCTCAATTATCAAGGCTCCCTTGTACTTGCAACTCATTGTACATTCCAATTTGCACATCCCAAGAATGGACGCTGATTATTAGCATTGTTTAAATGAACATATTATTATCCAATGCAGACTGCTCCTGTTAGGCTTACAGGCCAGCTATGCACTACAAAGTAACTTCATCCAGCTTCTGCTTCCCAGCACTGTCCTGGGAAGAACCAGATGAGCAGACAGGAACATAGCCCTCCTGCTTCCAGTTCTGTGTATACCAGGTACAAGTGATTTAGATGTGGAAACAGGAGCCGCACTACTTGCTTTGAACTCCCATGGCACTTGCACAGGCTCAGAAATTAAACCCCACCACACCCATGTGGGTGGAAGAAGTCTAGGTGTATGAAAATTCCTCAACTCAACCTACCTGAAAAGGTAGGATAACCTAAAAAAAAAGTTTTTATAAAAAGGTTGTGCCTGACCTATCCATGAAACTAGTTAGCAGAACAAAGGCAAAACCAGACTGCACTCAGTGATCACACACATAAAAATAAAATGGTTTCTTTACTACATGCTAAAATATTAAAATATGAACAATTTTCTATTATTTAGGAATTTCAGGAGCTTGAAGGAGCCTATTTGAGGCATCTACTGATATTTCTTCATTCCCCTAATGTTGGGGTTCAATAGCAGGCACAGAGAGGTGCCTGAATGGACCTACCAGGCCTGTATTTCTTGCTCCTGGAAAAGAGGCAGTGGGAGAAAGGACAAGTAGCGCTCTGTCCTGTCCCCTCCGGAACTGAGGAATGCAAGTAAATTTACACACGAGTAAGAGCAGAGAAGAAAGGTTTCCTGCCAGATACACTATCATTCTCTGGCCACACTTACAGACGAGATCCTCAAGGGCTTCGGTGTACCACAATCCCCACCCCTGTTCCTCGTCCCTGACTACACACGACCTTCACGTCATTAGATCTGCTTGGTGCCAAATTCACACAAGGGGAAAAAAAAGAAATCAAACAGGACGCCCCTGCATCTTCCAGGGAAGATGGGTGTGTCAATTAGACCACAGCTAGTCAGGAGAGCTCAACAGGTACATAGTAAGATGAGTGCCTACGTGAGGCTGATGCATTTAAACAAACCACGTGCTAGCATTCCCAGGAAGAGTAACAAGACTCAAGGGTAACTTTCCAGAGAAAAATAAAACCAAGAAGCTTGAAAGAGGACCGATGTATCCACCAAGTTAGGAGAAAGAAAGAGTTACTTTCTTGGGGGGTGTAAGAAAAAAGCGTGTGTGTGAGAGAAAGAAAAAGAAGTTAAAAGCTGGCTATAACTTGTAATTGGTGAAAGGAGGCAAGGTGGTGAAGACCATTAGGCTAAATATACTGGCTCAGATCTGTAGTCTCTGAAGCCCACGAAGCCATCTCCAATGGTGGCCTGTTGCAGACAGACTGAGCACAAGCAGCAAGGCAAGCCTGCCATACTGCCCGCAGCTTCTGGGGCTCTACAGCTTTGGGGCACCCCAGTGCAGAAGCTGCAGCCACCGTCTACACTGACCAGCCTCTGACAAACTTTTCTCTGAATTTGTCCCACCCCTTTTGAGTACATTTATATTTTTGACCTCCACTACCATCCTGTGGCACTGAGCTCCACACCTTATTATGTGTGGCATGAAAAAACACTTCCTTTCACTTTAAACCTGCTGCCTGACAGTCTCACTTGATGCTCTTCAGCTCCCATCTTCAGAGAAACAGGGAACATTTGGCTCCTATTCATAATCCCCATTCCCAACTTTACACAACTTTGTCACAGCTTTACTGAGTTGGTGCTGCTTAATTTTTCTTGGCACAGAAGCCATTTCATTGCAGACCTGGTTTCCCTTCACCCTCACCTCTCCTAGCTCTATTAATTCCTTCCTGAGAAGGGAAAGTAACTATTGCGTAAAATGCACAAAAAAGTCTGGGGGACACTTATTGATCTACCAAAACATAACAATATTTCATTCTGTTCCTATCCCAGCCATTTGCCTTTTGATTGTTACTGAGTATTAAAGGTGACACTGTTCAACTGTCCAGAAGGTTCATGATCTCTTCTCTGAGCAAGGATTTGGAGCCCATTAATGTTAATGGATCGTTAGGGATACTTTCCTCGTGATGAGCTGCCTCCTTTATTTTGACACAGATAACACTTGACAAAATCCCCGAGTCCTCCTACAGATCTGTTGTGGGAGTTTTTTGTGTGGTTTGGTTGGGATTTTTTTTTTTTTTTTTTTTTTTTGCAGCGGATAGAGCACTAAACTATTAAAATACCAACTTTCTGATCTGAAATTCATCCTCATACAGGCATTTTGTATGTGTTAAATAGTGTAGGCTAATGCCTGATTTAAAGAGCAACTGAAAAAGAAGCACTGCTGGGCTACTTCTTATTTGCTTTACACATTCAAGCTATTTCAAATTTGACTACAAAGAAAACAGTAATGTTAACCACTTTCATCACTGAGCAAATGAATGCTGTTTGCCTACCTGTACCCTCTCAAATATTCTCTTTAGCCACGTACTTCATAAGCTGATATGAAGGAAAGAGTTTCTTCCAGCAGCCTGTTATGATTTCAAAGAGTACAATCATCAACTTGCTCCACTTTGGACTAGCAGATTTTTAGGGAAGGGGTCATCTGCACACCAAAGAGCGCTGTAAGTCATTTGGTTTGTTCCCAGAGCTCAGACACTCTGACTGCTTTGAAATAACCGGGAGCTGGAAAAACATCCAGAATATTTAACATGCAAATGAGCGTAACAAGAATCCTATTTTGTTTTTATAATTCCTGCATTCAGTACAGCTAGAACAAGCAGCTTTCTCAAAACAGGGCAAGAGTTTTACATTTTCTCAGTTTGTTTGTTAAGAGCAGTTACAGGCATCATCTTTGCTAGAATTTATACTTTTTTTCCTCATGACCATTTTTGTATTTTCCTCACTAATAAAACAATCATAAAATTAGTGAGGTAAAAAGAACATTTTCTGAACAAGAATAATAAAAGGCTCCCCTCTCTTCCTTCTTAACTATATAAAGCTTCTTTATTCGACATGTTCCTATATCTGTGCTTTATGAACAATCTAGAAGATTTGAGTGTGGGAGTTTGCATTGAGGGTTGGTTTTGTGTTTTGGTTTTTTGGGTTTTTTTCGTTTTTTTTTTTTTTAATGAGAGCAAAAATTAAATTGTTTTCTACATTACAATATATAGTCTCTTAATATTCTAATTATGTAAATACTTGAAATGTTCTCATCGTGAACAAAACACAGAAGCCTCATTACAGCAAGCATTTCTTTAAATGTCAAAATTGCAATCAAGGTAAGAAAATGCATTCTTTGCAGATCGTAGGTAGAAAGACTAAAATAGAAATGGGATTTTCCCATTGTAACAGTGAATCAGCAACAGATACGCAATCACATGATTTTACTATTCTTCTCAGATGTTTCATTCAATCCATTTATTACGATGCAGATGTTATCATTAAAGCAACCAACGGCTAACGAAGTATTAGAGTAATAACCTTGAACAAAAATTTACAGATACAGTGGGAGCCATAATAAAATAAAAAAAAAAAAAAACAACACACAACCACAACACTTCACTTTAATCCTTTAAAGGACTTTTTTTTTTTTTTAATGAAGTCTGTTAAGTCATTATCTGTGCTGCTTAATGTAATGAGATACATCCTGAAATACACTGCTGGAGTTTCCTCTAGTGTCAGCTTCTACATGGTCTCAAGTGAAAGATCCTGGAATCAAAGGGCCACATGTGTGCATGTGCACGCACAGAGCGCAAACATGTGTACGTTGACAGGCACAGACAAACAAGCACTTGCTCTGTTTGCATACTTAACTCAATAGATGTGAGCCAGATCCAGCCCAGAAGATGCACGGACACATCGTCAGTCTGGGTTTGGTTTTCAGCATAAGTGATCAGCTTACGATCAATATGAAATCTATGCAGTGAGTGCCAATTCTGAACCTTTCTGCTATACCCAGAGAAAATCCTTTTAAATACTTTAATGAAAAGTTCCTGTGCATTTTGTAAGTTTTCTTAGTTTAATATAATCTCAAAGTATTTATCTTTTTCTCAAGATAAACATGACACCCTATTTAAAGAACACTAACGAAGAATTCAGCAGTTGCTCATTGTACATTATGCTGAGGACAACCCTGCCTCCTGCACCCGAACCAGCAGCATGACTGACTGTTATGAGTCACTTTAAAAGACGTATATAGATGTGGCACTTAGGGACGTGGCTTAGTGGTGGACTTGGCAGTGTTAGGTTAACGGTTGGACTCGATGATCTTAAAGGTCTTTTCCAACCTAAACAATTCTATGGTTCTAAGTTCCTATCACGTGCTGAAGTTTCCGCCTTTCAGAGCTCACAGCTAAAATTTAGTACTTACTATCTGCGGTTCACATGCAATTTTAAGCTGTATTTTTGGTTACCCATTTAAAATTTGAAAATGCCAAAAGCATTTCCACTCAGAATTTCTTCCCCCTCTCCACCTGCAATTTTCTTTTGAAGACTGTAGCCTGTTCTCTCCATCTTCAGATGGTACACAGGCTGAGTGACGCAGGAAAAATAATCAGGGAGTGCTGTTACAGACTAACTTCTGTAGGTGCTTGCGAAGAGAAACAGTGCAGCCCACCACATTAAAACATTTGGGTTTTTTCTTCACTAAAAAGGACGAGAGCTCTCCTCAGCAGAGCAGGCTGCTCTAGCCACATGGTGAGTTTAACCAGCTGGGGCTGCAGCACGCTGTCTGGAACCGTAGGCACCTCTGCGCTTCAGAGAGGTTTCCGGCACTCCACGTACTGCCTCACAGCGCCTCACGACTTGAAAGCTAGCAATCTGCAGAAGAGTTTTCCAACCCACCCTCTTGCAATCACCCTCTCCTAGCAACTTATCAGGTGATGTTAATGCCGCAAAAGGTGTCCAGCAGGAGCCAGGGAAAATTAAGTTAATTACCTAGGCATATTAGATTCAGTTTATTTTTCCTCAAGGAAGAGTAGAATCACCTTCCACATGAATTTTTGTCACATGCAGCTGGCAGCTTAAGATAATAACGCCGAACACTCAAGATTAAGATTCTGACTGCACTCCTGATAGTAAATTATATCTTTTTAATACACGTAATTTTTCCCTCACATACTTGTAAGGGGAAACCTACCGCTGCAGATTTTGTGCTCTATTCATCATCATCTCACCTAGCCACCCATCCTTTAACCGCATCATCTGAAGTCGAAGTCTTCTCTGCTGTCTTCTCTTTCTCCTTTGGATAATGGGCAATGATTATCTCAGCTTTGCCTCCCCTTACTCAGCTCTTTAGCCACCAGCTACCACCTCTACCAAAACTGCTATGCCAAATCTCAGGTCCTTCTCTGGTCCCACTTCTTCTAATTTTATTATTCCTCTGCAATTTTGCCAGTGAAATCTTGCAACTCTGACAGCCTCCTTCACAATCTATCCTCACCCTCCTCTCGGCAATTCTGCCCCCCCACAAAAAATCATGTTTGTACATCTCAGTGGCCGTTATCCCCCACCTTTACTTCCTCAAAGCAAGCAACCAAAAAAGCCTCCACACAAAGAGATGCCCTTGTGCCACTATCCCCTCTAAACCTGCTGCCTCACTTCTAAGACAACAGACCCACAATCCTTATCCAGAGGGTCTCTCTCCTAATGCTTAACTCAGTTCCTTTCATGTTATTCTTTACTGCACTCCAGGTCACCAGTCACTCATCCTCCTGGCATGTCATCTTTGAGCTGACTTTCTTTCTAGTTAATCACATCCAAGAGACAAAAAAAAAAATCTCAATTTATACATAAAGTATAAAAGTACATAATCTCTATGGTGCAACTTTGTTGCAAAGACTTTTTTTAAGCTTATCATTCTGTCATTGCACTTCTCTCTACGCTCCTCCCGAGCCTCCCTTCCTTCATCTAAAAGCTCACGCTATTTCTCCTCACTTTTGAGCCCTTTCATGACCAAGGTTGCTAATATTCATCTTATGTTATTGAGACGGTGATTTTGATTTGCTAGGTGTGCCAGCCTCTATCATCCACTTGTTAAAGGTGTCAGAGGAGAACATTTTTTATTTCTTACAGGCAGACCCTTCATGCAGGAAGGGCACCCTAAACACCTCTAATGTCCACCGCCTATTTATCAAAGACCCCCTGAAAATTTCTTCTCAAAACATCCCAGAGTTCAACAACGGTCCAACAGCTGAAGCACTAAGTCCACTTATGTGACACAACGGACAAAACCACCTTAACTTGCTTTCACTTCTTCCCATGCCTCTGCTCCTGTGTTGATGTCTCTTACTGCAGACAGTAAGTTCTTAGTGGCAGAGCCTGTTCTCTCTTCCACACTTGTGTTACAGGCAGCACAGGGGTATCCTGATCTGATATGGAAATCTCCAACACAGTGTAGCAGCAGTGACGCCTGACCATGCAGCATTAGAGAGAATACAAGGAGTCAGGATCGGAAGGTAGAGTTATGTTCATCCTGCCAGTCACTGATATTGCACCCAAGCTATGATCAACCTGCAGTGCATGTATTATCAGAACATGATTAAAAAAAAAGGTTATCTGAAAATAATTTCACTGTTCAAAATGCAGAAGGCATGAGAGGCGTATAGCAGATAGCAGCTGCCTGAACAGAAATACTGCAAACTTTGAAAGCATCGTGTGTGAAGCAAGTTGTAGCTCTTTCAAAGTACGGTCCTTACGACGACAGAAACTTTCTTTACCACATGTGTAAATCTTTACCATTTGTGTAAATGTAATTGTAGATTTCAACATCTTGTTCTTCCCTTTTCTTCTTTTCTTCTGCTTTACTTTGTTATTTCTTCTGGTTTACTTTGTTATTGCTATCTTTATTCAAATGAATACATGCAAGTAACATGTTTGCATACAGTAAGACTATTTCCTCCTTTCCCTGCTCTGCCAAGCACGCAATTCACTAAATTAAAGCAACATGGAGCTGGATCAGGTATAAAACATTCACCACAGTTGACTACTGAATTCTAGGGAAGGTCTTTCACAGCCTGTGCTTAAATATCCTTAGAAGATTTTTTTTCTTTATTGTTACATCGCTCACTGAATGAGAAACAAATTACTTCTCTCTTCAGGTAACAACTGATCCATGTGCTGCTTATCACAGCTTTTTATACTTTGAAAGTCAGCTCTTCCCTCAGTCTTTTCTTCCTGGGAAAAACAAATCTTTCAACTTTTCTCCTCATCGATCACTTTAAAAAAATCCATTTCCTCTTTTTCTACCATTCTTTAAACATTTATTCTCATCCTTCTGGAGGCTCAGGCCACAGTATTTCGGCTGAGGTCTCCACAGCACCAGGCAGAGGAGAATAGTCATTCCCCATGTCCATTTAGTCTCTTCAGCCCAGAACGCATCTCATGTTCCATGTGAGACGTCAAACCTCTTGAGTTCAAAACGCACAAAACACTGGCAATACATTTTTGCTTATAGGTACATTTTAACCTCTAAAAGACCTATTACATTATGACCTTACAGAGAAAATATGAATGTTAAAAGCGCAGTATGAAACTCGGTGGTAAACCTAAAACCCATGCTCATGTGTAGCTCCCCCCACCTTTGCACATGCATTTTAAAAAGAAAGATGTTACAAACATTTTACAGCTTCCCTTTGAAAACAAGAAGCATTAGTTGAAGAAAACGTAAGTACCCAGAAATTTCTTTATAAAAGTAGAATTATTTAGCTTATTTAAAAAAAAAAAAAAAACAAACCTTCATGTTGCCATCTTGCTGTAAGTTTAAAAGACCTAAATCACTGTAAACCCTTCCTTAAAAGAAAGGCCCTATAAAAAGCCACACAATGTAATTTAAATGTAATCATTACAGATTACACTATACTATGATGCAATCAGAAAGCTGGAGACTCAATGGCTTGTAAATATGACTAAAGAACACATAACTAAAGAACACCTACTCAGTCCAAATACAAACGTAACATTGCAGATCTCCAGAATGAACAGATTTCATGTGCATAAATCAATTTCTAGTTGGAAGGTCACAACAAAGTATTAGATGGTTAGAAATTACTGCGAATAGTCATTTTTAAGAAAAGGAATAAAAAAAAATACAAACTTTGCACCACAGGAATTTCTGAGTCTTCACTAAGTATGGAAGGAGCAGCTCAGAGCTAGTCTGAAATTATCTGTATTTTTTTGGTCTCTCCACAGTTACGATTAACTCTTTCTCCCTCATTCCTCCCTACACCAAAACAACTCCATATTCGTTTTCTAAGAGCACTAACCACCACCTTCTCATAATTTTTTTCTTTATACCTCCAAGGAGGCAATTGGACTGGGCTTCCAAACAAACAGCAGCAGGAGCAAGAGGCCAGTGGTTCCCCCAGTCCTTGATCAAGCAAAGGATCCCAATGACAGTCCTCTCATAACAAGACCCTTAACCAGTCTGGCAAGAGACGTTCTGTCCACCTTCAAAGAAAACTATCTTCCACTTCCATAGGCTAAAGGGAAGGTTGGTTATGCCCCCCCATACAGCCTCTTTTTGTTTACTTCCGTACTAAAATAATAGTGCTTTTTTATTGTCTGCAGTGAACTTCACCTATTCTTTAACTTCTCAAAATAAACTGTAGGTTAACACAGATTTTATAAAGTACATTTATGACTTGCTCCTCCAGTAGTAGGAAGATTTATCTCATAAAAATAAGAACTTGGCAATTAACAGACACTCAGCAACTGATTTTCCCATTTTCCTTTTTCAGTTCTTCCTCAACGCATTGCAAGACATTACTAAACCCGTAAAACAGACAGTACTGTCAAGTCTCAGTTATGTAAAGTAAAGATGTTGGGATAATTCAGACAAAGCTGAAATGCCAAAGATGAAACATGCAGTGAGAGTATAATGGGGATAACTTACTGATACAATTGACTGAAGCAAAAACCTATTTTGGTCCAAACAGCCAGGGAGGGCATAGTTAGTTCTCTCCACATTCATAGCATATTTGATCTTCAGTTCAACAGAAGATGTAATATCAACAGAAAATTAAGGATTAGCAATACATCAGCTCTCAGCAAGGAAAGGCCTCATAGCTTTAAGGGGACCCTACCTCTCTGTTCCATGCAATGGACACATGCTCCTTTGCGATCTCACATGCCTAAGAGCTGCCAGGTAAATGCATTTCCTCCTTACTTCCCAGATTCCTAGTTTGTCCCCAGAACCAATGATTTCTGAGCACCTCCTGCCCACAGCTGCACTGGTGCACTAGTGTATTATCCACTGAAAAGCAACCACCTGCCTACCTCTCTCCCATACATAACGGATGCCTGGCAGACTGAATACTGAATCACATGGCAATCGCTCTTAGAAACGTGCTGTGGGTGGTCTTGGTTATGTTCAGGATGTCATAAAAACATGCTGGAACTGTTAAAACAAGTACCCTTTACTGAATTCGCTATTAGAGTGGTAATTCATAGACTAAGTTTTTGCGACAAAATTTTAGTTCAAAACTGCAATAAGGAGAAAGAAAAGGGCCCCTCTTCAGAAAGCAACAGTATTTTCCAGACATTTTTGAAGATTTGGCTGGAGTAGAAGAGATGCAAGCCCTTTTTCCCCACCTCTCTCTATCCACAATTCTACAAAAAACAGGGATTTAATTCTAGCCCCTTCAGTCAGGCATGCTTTATTTATAACCCTCTTACCGCTCCTATTTAATCTTTTCTTGGGACTGTGTACAGAGGTACAGCAAGTCATGCAACCCACTAATCTTCACAAGGAATGCAGGAATAAGTAAATAAATAAATAAGGATGGATTCAGGACAAGCAATGGCCACAAGGTATTTGTAGGAATTAAACACACCATCCTGTTTCCTACAAGCTGCTTTCACACAATGTCTATTTTGGTAGAATTAGAGCTGTATAGTGGAGAATTACAAGTTATTTTTTGTTTGTTTTGGCCGGTGGGGGGCGGATTTCCCCCCCCCCCCCCCCCCCCCCCACCCCCACGC
>WAAD01016223.1:123917-163142 GCA_013389945.1 Fregata magnificens
GTTAGAAATGTTTCTTCTGTTTGCCTGCCCGCCCCCCCGCCCCCCCAGCAGATTAACTGGGCTACTCTCTAATACAGAAAAATCTGACTATACAGCAACAGTAGTTACTGCCAGTCTCAGGATAGTAGTCTTGACCTTCCAAAATTCTGTTCTAGTAACCCTTGCATTATAAATACTGTAACACTGGAGTCCCAGAATTAGAAACATTTGTTTTTCATTTTAGCTTGCTAGCAAAACCAAAGCTTAAGTATACGGCTACTCAAGTATACTACTTTTCATTTGAAATGTAATGTTTTTCAATGAGCTCCTTAAAACAAGTAGCATATGACCAAGTCAGAGAGGATTTCTGCACACCACCAGTTCTAGTATGAGCATGTGCTGTCTGCCACACTACTCATAAACAGGACAGACAAGAGGATCAGGAGCGCCACTTACACTACGCACCTCATCCTAGGTCAAGACAAAGCCAACCTTCAGAAAAAACAGAGTTACTTTATAAAAAACAGAACCGTGATATGCACTGTGATATTCCCCTTTGCTTTAGGGACATCGGAAGTTACACAAAGCAGAAACATATCCTTTTAACACTAATACTACAGAATTTCACAAAGAACAGCAAAGCATGACAAAACTAAACTAGCACAAGCCTGACACTGACTTTAAAAGAAAATGACACCGTCATCCAGAATCTTACTTTAAAACACAGAAAGACGGAACATCCTTCATCAGCCTCCAGCTGCTGCGACTTTTATCCAGGAGAAAAACCCAGCAAGATCTCCATTTCAGCATCACTCCGAGGAGAGCACTACACTTACTTAGCATCAGTTCCCAACAGCAATACAACTGAAAGCTCTGCAATCTGGTAGACTCAATGAAGGTTTTAATCATCTAATGAGATTACCTCATCCGTGTGTGGTTTCACAATGCAGTCTCAATGGTAGCCCATTATGCCAGTCCCCTGACATGCAGTATCAATCATGCTAATCGGCTTACTCTGCTATTGCTCCTACAGCTAGATGACTGCCACGCACAGAAACCAAAACCCTGAAGAGTTTCTACCTCACAGGATAAAAAGAAATTGTGAACCAAGTACTGCCACGACAGTACAGAAAACATTGCTAGCTCCAACCCTAAAATTAATGTCACTTCTATCCAACAGGTTACGAGCCACGTTCCTTTTTTAAATTGTATATACACTCTATGCTCGACCATAGCAAAGTACAACAGCTCCCTTAAGAACATCATGAAGTTTACGTATAACAATTTACATGTTTACAGTTAATAAATTTCACACTGGAAAAATCATAAAGCTTCATAGAACATCAGTAGCAGCCTTTTCTGAAGCACAAGCTTTCCCAGTTATCACCAAATGGAGCTCACAAAGCACAGCACAGTTGGTGTTTTACTGTTACCAGTATAAAAATGTTATAGTCATTAATGCCATTCATTTACCAAAGCAAGAAGCATCCAACCTTGAAGTAACATAATACATGCACAAATAAAACTTGTTTTATTTGACAGATGAGGCTAATGAGAAAAATCTAAATATTAAAACTAAACTTAGCCTATACTTTCTTCTTCGGTTGCAAGAGGAAAAAAAAGCCCTGAGTTCTGATGTCTTCTGAGGTAACAGAGGGATACAGTTGTTGTATGCACAGTTAAAAAAAAAGCTAGCCACACTACACAGCTTGAAAGACAAACAGAACAAGCCCCTCTAGTATCAGCATTTTATACAAGAGAGATTAAGCAGCCTGCCCAAAGAAGCACGAGAGTCATGGGCAAAAATCTAAGACGTACCTGTTAAATTAGCACTACCTTATCACACTGGCTTTACCCCTTACATTTTTCCCAAAGCACTTGAAAATATTAGTGCTACTAGAATTTCAACACATCTTCATTCAATGCAAGAAAAAACACAAGCATAAGCACAGATATTAACACATAGTTAACAATATGATTTTTTTTTTTTTTTTTTTTTTTTAAATAAAAGGCTACACATATCTAGACTTGACTGGGGACTCTAAAACAGGTCTCCCTAACCCAAAACACCTTCTCTAGTGTACCCTTTTACCATTAGCTGCTTTCAATAACCTGAAGGGAAGGGAAATTAAATAAAGGTTAGACCAGATGAGTACATAAGGCTATAATCTCATCATATTTAGGTTGGAAATATACAGAACCACTTAAAACTTGACACAACCTGTAAAAAGCAAGAATCTCAAAATAAAAAACCCAACCAAAAGACAGAAAAACAAAAGCCAAAACACACACACACAACTAATATGCAACAGCTTTAAGCCTTTACAACCCTGTTGCTGATTATCAGCCCATTTTGCTGGACCAAGTATCCCCAAACTCTTCTGAAAGCACCTCAATCCACTGCCAGGATACTCATTCAAAATGGGAATGTAAAAAGGGAAAACCAGCATGGCAATCTCCGGGAAACAAGTCTTTTGATCTTGTTATCCAAAATTAACTGCCTTGTAAGCCACTGACTCTGTTGCCCCAAGTGCAGCCAGGGTCTGACTCGGGACTCTTGCCTTGCTGAGCAATCCTTTTTTTAAAGAGCAGGTACCAAAAGGTAACCTTGTGGCATTTGTCATTCCAGATAAAACACATCATATTTTTAAAGCATCTACATTTTCTCCTCTGCTTTCCCACAAACATACTCAATCCAAGCAGTTCAATAACTTCACATTTTTATAGGATATCATCTTTGCACATGCCAAGTGAAGGCAAATAGCTCTGCATTTCAAATAAGAAAATAGAGACTTAAATAACTTACCCCTGTTACCCAAATGCATAGTAACCCTCCAGAAGAGAATATAAAACTAGGTCATGCTGATTGTCTCGCCCAGACTTGATTACTTTTATACCAAGTTAACACTTTCGATTTCTCAAACTTCCAAACAAATGATGGACAAGACTATGATCAAGAGTAGTCAGCGTGGATTTATGAAAGGAAAATCATGCCTGACCAACCTGACGAAATGACTGGCTTAGGGGATTATGGGCAAGCAGTGAATTTTCATTATCTTGACTTCAGGAAGGCTTTCAGCACTGTCTCCCGTGACATCCTCATAGATAAACCCTGTGA
Source organism: Fregata magnificens (assembly GCA_013389945.1). NCBI lineage: Eukaryota > Metazoa > Chordata > Aves > Suliformes > Fregatidae > Fregata > Fregata magnificens. The sequence goes on from WAAD01016223.1 coordinate 127,015, forward strand.
AATATGGGCTAGATAAGTGGACAGAAAGGTGGACTGAAGAGTGGCTGAACTTCTAGGCTCAGAGGCTTGCCATCAGCAGCATGAAGTCCAGGTGAAGGTCAGTTACTGGTGGCATACCCCAGGCGCCAATACTGGAGCCAACACTGTTGAGTATCTTCACTAACGATGGGACCGAGTGCACCCTCAGCAACTTTGCAGACAATACAAAACTGAGAGGAGCAATTGATACACCAGAAGGCTGTGCTGGCACTCAGAGGGACGTCAACAGGCTGGAAAAATGGGGCCATGAGAAGTTAATGAAGTTCAACCAAGGGAAATACAAAGTCCTACACCCGGGAGGAATAACACCAGACATCAGTGCAGGCTGGGGGACAGCAGCTTTGTAGGGAAGGCCATGGTAGACAAACTGACCATAAGCCAGCAATGTGCCCTCACGGCCAAGGTGGCCAACAGCTTCCCGGGCTGAATTAGGCAGAGCATTGCCAGCACATCAAGAGAGGCAATCCTTCTTCTCTACTCAGTCTGGTAAGACACACCTGGAGCTCTGGGGCCAGTTCTGGGCTCTGCAAGAGGGACATGGACATGCTGGAGAAGGTCCAGGGAAAGGCTGGAGAGGTAATTAGGGGGCTGGAGCATCTTTCCTATGAGGAAAGGCTGAGAGAGCTGGGACTGTTTAGCCTAGAGAAGAAAAGGATCTTATCCATGCGTATAAATATCTGGTGGGTGGAAGTGAAGACAATGGAGTCTGAGTCTTCTCAGTTGTGCCCAGTAAGAGGACAAGAGGCAATGGGCGCAAACCGAAATACAAGAAATTCCATTATAAACATAAGAAAAGCCTTTTTATTGTGAGGATGATTGAACACCAGAGCAGGTTGCCCAGAGAGATCTCCATCCTTGGAGGTGCTCAAAACCCAACTAGACATGGTCCTGAGCAACTTGCTGTTGCTCTGAGCGAGGGAGTTGGAGTACATCTCCAGAGGTTCCTTCCAATCTCAGTAATTCTGTGAATATATAAATAATCAAGCAACTGTCAAACACTGTATTTGTTGACTGTTTTGAAGTTTTATTTTTACCACAAATGCACAAGCCAAAGGACAGTTTGCATAAGCAAAGACCTTCAAATCCTTTCCCATTTGAAACACCATCTACTGAGCAAGAGCTTTCTGGAAACAATAAAATCATCTACTGTTTACGAAGCAATTTGGAATGGTCTGAGACACACCCCAAACAGGGAACAGAACTGAAACAGCAAGACAGGTAGACAAGCTACTACACAACCTGATCGCTCCCCATTTAGAGGTTAAACTGTTAATACAGTTTAAAAAAATGCACAAAATCAAAACTCTAGATACAAATCAGCATTGCTTCTTTCACTGTTCCGTCGGAATAACCGTGCTGATAAAAAGGAGACAAGACAGAAGAGAGGAGGGAAAATGTATTTGACTTAGCTTCAAAAAGAAATAAGAGTAGGAAAAAAATAAATCTCTAATAATGTTTTACTCCATCTAAAGTATCAAACATTGTCATTAAAAGGAGCATTATTATGCTGCCACTAGCATAGCACTGAAATCTACCCAGAAAGAGCAACGTAGTTTCTGTAAGCATGGAACACTGGCAATGCGCAAGTGTCTGCTTTTAAACTTCTGCACCTTTAATAGACCTAAATATTCAATCCTGTCCCACCCAGCAACTTCATATTGTTTCCAAATTTGAACAGTATTCCAAAAGTCTGCTAACAGCTTTCTGAAACCAAGATGTTCCTTCCCACCCCACACAAAAAGTTCCTGTTGAAAAATACTGAAATGCCTCTCAGGGTCTCTCAGCCTTGCTACTGAAAGAATTTAACAGGGGCGAGAGAACAAGGAAGGACATCTTCCTTAAACAAACCAATAATTATCTCATTTTCACTCCTTTTCATTCACTCATTTTCACACACAGTCAGCTTACAACAGATATCCAGGACAAAAAGTCATTAGCACAACCAGTTAAAACATGATTTAACTAAGACAACACTATAATGGGAGATGTTAGGCAACCTAAAACTTTGAAATTCATTGGTTGGTCTATCTGTAATAAGATCCTGATGTTATTATGTTAGTTTCCATAGGGATCCAAAATGCTAATTAAATGAAAAGCCAGAAAAGTATGAGTTGCACTCTCAGTGTGGAAAAAATACCAAAAAGAGATGAACTTCATATGAAGTTTGCTTTACCATGCATCCCAAGTTTGCTTAATGCCTCTGTTTGATGTTCTGTAAAATTGCCATTTAGATTAAAGTAATTCTAAGCCCAGGTAGGAGAGTCACATAAAGCCCAGGGAAGCTGCATTAGGATGCAAGCATTCATTTCTAATAGTAGAGTGCAGACTTCATTGGTTTTCTGTCACTCATTTATCAGTGGTACCATTATTTTCCCACAACCATTTTTGTTATTCACAGCAGAAAGGCACACACTCTCAAACAAGCACACTATATTGCTGACTAAACCCAGTCTGAGCACTATACAGATATCCAAGTACTTGTTCATAATAGTAAAACACCAGTGAATCACCAAGAGTGTTCAGAGGATAACAAAAAGGAAAAAAAAAATATGTTGCCCTGGGAAAAAAAAAAGTTTATTGAACATATCAAGTCATTCACCTTTCTGCTCATTTTTCCTGAGGATTTGAAATGGGGGGGAGGGATGAGGGAAGAGCAGTAGGTAAGAATCGACTTGTGCAGGTGACCTATCATTCGGAATAGACGAAGACAAAACTAAGAAATAGTCTTCTTTTTTACAGAAACTAAGTAACAGATTCGTGCAACTCCTGATTTTGCTTATTTTTATTGATCTCCTAGCTCCTAAAATACTTTTCCTAGTGCAAGGTATTCTATAAGCATGCTAAAATTGCATAAACATATAAGCGACCAGTGAATGGAAGCGTGACAGACAGGAAGAAACCGATTTGCAGCACAGGACAAGCAGGAAATAGGGATTTGTAAACTGCAGTTCTAAAAATAACTAAAAAGAGTTTTCCAATCACTGCCATATATCAAGAAATTATTATCTCAAGCCTGGTATATAAGACCATAATAATGCTTGATGTCTGACAAGTCATTTTGGGTCATAAAAACATGCTATTTCTGACACATTTCTTGTTGGTCAGAACCTACAGATTGCTCCACACTTCTAAACAAGACATTGCAATAGACACAAATGTTGAAAGAAGGTTTTAAGAAATATCTTCCCACCTGACAGTAATTTCTTTCTGACTCCATTATGATGAAGCAGAGTGTGAAGCTGTACTGGAACTTACACCCACAGAAAACTTTAAAGATGAGAAAATGCTTCTGGAGATGGACATTTGACCACATTACGTATGGGATTGGGGTTGTTTGGCTGTTTTTGTAATTTTGCATATTTAAAAGAGTCTGTCCTGGGAAAGTGCAGGTGCTCCTTAGGCCAACATGCTTTCAAACCTCACCTACAGGATTTACAATGGATATAGTTGAGAACCACAAACCTCAACATATATGCTGTATGGCACCGCCAAGACCACGTCTGTAAAAAGGCATATCTCAGCCTGCCCTTGCAGTTCCTGTCTAGTATACTGAAAACCCTAAACGAACAGTACTAGACAAGATACACACATTTATATATATAAATATAGGCTGATAAACGCACTGTATTCGAACAGCTCAGAGCAAGGAAGCCTGATCACTTCTATGATATTGTTCCCCGACCAACTCTCTCAGACAGGTGAGCAGTGAACAACCATTATCAGGGGACAGACCATCTGAAAAGTAACAAGCTCCAGGGCGTTGTCTTACTAATAGTCAAAATAAAAAGCTGGCCTAGACAAGTCTTCAGAGGCAGCGGAGCTCTAGCAGAATGAACCCTAGGCCTAAGATGTTGCTAATAAGCAACCTGCGATATCTTCCAATCTCTGTAGCGCAGATTCAGGTCTGAAAATAAAGGATAACATCTTTTTTTGGACTCTGCCTCCTGCCCCTAATTTCTGTTATACATTGTTGTTACATACAGAGATATGGTATGCATACACCAGAAACAACATGATTTTACAATTAATAAATTACCGACATTTGGTAAGACAGTGATTTCAACCACTGTTCCGAGACTACCAAGTAGTCATTCGTTAACATATGAATTGAAACTACATAAGATTTTATGGTATAAATTTATAGTCAAAAAGCAAAACAGGACAGTCTTGTTAATTTAACTTGATTAGAAGCATGCTTGAAATATTTCACAGAGTACCGCGGGTTTTGTGGAAGAGGGGGAAGTACTAAAGTGAATGCATGAAACAAGAGACAAGACACATGTATTGGGAAGCTGTTCCAGGTGCAATGTATCACGGAAGAAAGAGACCTGCAAGAAGAGGGAAAACCGATTAATCAGCCCCAAGAAAGACCTGATGAAATAACTTAGCATTAGCAAGCAGCAATACACCATGTGTATTTGTGCAAAGCCCTGCCTACACAGAAGCAGCTTTGTGCCCTCTCCTGCTCTGGAAGGAGATGTGCTGCAGCGCACACCTTACCACCTACTGAATGTACTTCTAGGGCTGCAGTTTTCAGAGGCCGTCTGTAGGAAAGCTCTCTGTAGAGATTGCACGAGGCTATATCTTTGATACTTTGTCTTCACGATTCTGTCTTAAAAGGGAAAGCCAGTTGTATTTATTTATACTTGATCAGAGGCACCTCTTAAGATCATAAAGAAAACAACTCTTGCTCATCCTTCAAGAATCTCCCAACAGCTGTGCATGGGTGCACACACGCTTGCAGACATGTATTTTGAAAGGAGAGGGAGAACAACAATTGATTTCCTGCAAGTGTAACGTCCTGTTGTTTTTCTGAGGTGGTCTAGAGAATTATCACAATCCCAGATGTTTACAAGGGGAAAGAGAAACTCTAGTAACTTTGCACAGGATGAGACAGTTGACTGCCTAAGCACGTTATTCTAAATGCAAATTCAAAGATTCAGTACTTTTTCTATAGGGGCTCCCTGCTCCAAATCCTGGAATTGCAAGCTGTAGGACATTAACAAGCATACATTTGAGTTTCCAGCCACTTCAAGTGTGCATGAGGCAACGAACTTATACAAAGTATTTTTAGACTTCCTGCAATCAACTGTCCTCCCGGCATTGCTCAATAAGACGCACAGTTGTCTGAATTATGCAGTTGTGCTAACATACGCTCTAATTTTAAAGTTTCATTTCTGTGTTTTCCATAAAATAAGTACTGCGAAATTTGCTCATGCAAGAAGTTGAATCACAAGTGATTAAGGGTCATCTAAGCTAAACCATATTGTGTAAATGCTTATTAAATTATACTTATAAAAAGTAATTCGTTTTATCTACATAAGATAATTGTGTGAACTGAACAAAGCGCTAGTAATGATTGGGCGTATATAGAAAAAGAGGTGGCTAAATTCTGCACAGTAAGTTTTGCCATTACAGAGTCACACAAGCCTAAGGTTAGTCTTGCTTGGAGATAACATGCATCTTCTATAAGGGAAAATAAAGAAGAAAACGTTGCCTCAACTTTACAGATCCTGCAAGATACAACGGCTGAACTCTTTAAGAATTGCCCTATTTCCTGGCACGGTTCAGAAAATGTTCAACAGTTGTCTTGTTTTGAGGAGGACGATGACTCCTCAGGAAACAGGGTGACATCTAGGCATCTCACGTCTCCAAGAAAGGATCAAGTTATAGCTGTATCAGTGTATGTATGACAAGCCAGATAGAAGTATTCCAATACAAGACGTTCTTGCAAGAAATAACCATGGACAGGGTGATTACTGGAACAACCTAATTATTCAGCAGAATTGAGTAACAAATCACTATTTGATGCAGCTCCAGACTATACACTATTATAATAAATACTGTCATTAACCATGATTATGCATTATCTCTAATGAAGAAGCTTCAAATGAAGGAGCTTGCAAATTAGCTGTGTCCTACATCTCAGAGCCAACAAAGGAATCTTAGAAGTCTTCTGCTACCAATTTGCAAAAACGGGTGAATAAGATTGGTCCAATAAGATGCTGATGACACTGCTTCCATTAAGAAAACAAAAGATGCCATCAAGATGTGGTGCTGTGATTTTAAACTGTTACTGATGTGTTTCTTTTGGACTATGACTGCTCTTGGTGTACTTTAGCACTGTGACTGTCACTTACAGAAGAAACTGATTGCTACTTTTGGCAACTGCCTCAATTCATCATCCCCTCCTTACTACCATTATTGTTAGAATACTAAGCCATAGAAAAATTGATCACACTGTCCCAACTATTCAGAAAAAAATGAGAATAAGTGTCACAGACTAAAGCTGATGTAGACTGAACCGAACTGCCTTTGATTCAAGGCCCAGCTGAAATTGCAATGCAAAAAAGTACTTAGTTTTAAAGAGTAAGTTTTCACAGCAGTGTCCTGTTAGAAAGAAATTTGAATTCTTTCTTCAGAGAGAAATCAAAATAATCTCAGTTTCATGTTAAGAAGGATGACTTTTTTCCTCAGACTAAATGATAACAGACAAAAAATTTAAATGAAGAAAACAGTCTCTGGGGGGTGTCCTCTAAAAACGGTGGAGAACTAATCAAAACAATCAGAATTACACTGACTGTGTAATGCTGCTGAGGCTTACTACAGTATGTGCTAGTGACAGTAGAGCGTCATATTCCTTTCTTCCGGTTACAATCTTGGTCTTGATAAAACTAAGAATAGTTCAAGGAATTAAAAATTAAGCCACATACAAAGTTAAGGATCCTCTTTTTAGTAAGCACAGAAAACTTTTCTTGTTATGATAAAAAGGGGTTGGATTAACTGTGTAAGTAACTGTGCAGCACGACCAGCAGCTCCACAGATGGACTATCCAAAAGGAAGCTTTACTAATTTACTGATTTGAACAAGTTTCATACATTTGGTAAAGTGCAGATGGCTCTTCATTGGGCAAGACATATGCAAAAACATTCAAGCGACTGTTTTACACACTGTTCTTTCCCTTTTGTGTCACACGCAAGGAATCTTCCTGAAATATCCTCTGAATGCAAGACTATTCTTGCTATCACCTGCAGGTCCAAAAGTAGCATGGCAATTTCAAGGAGATCTTGCCCACACCTGTGAATTCCAAAATTTTGGTTATAGGCTACTGCTTTTACCACAAACTGGGTCCATTTTTAGACATTCAGCAGCCCAGCACAAACAGCAGTAGCTCCAAGAACAAACTAAGCTCTGAGCTTTTCAGAAGTCGGGAAAAAAAAAAAATCATCAGGCAAAACTCCAGCTGCCATATTGGCTTTGGGTTTGCACATGCGGAATATCAACAGTGACAACAAAAAGTGACACACAGACTCCAAAATGTAACAACAGGGAACTACTGGAGAGAGTCCAGCGGAGAGCCACAAAGATGATCAGGGGACTGGAGCACCTCTCTTAAGAAAGGCTGAGAGACCCGGGTCTGTTCAGCCTGGAGAAGACAAGACTGAGGGGGGATCTTATCAATGCTTACAGATATCTAAAGGGTGGGTGTCAAGAGGATGGGGCCAGACTCTTCTCAGTGGTGCCCAATGACAGGACAAGGGGCAACGGGCATAAATTGGAACACAGGAAGTTCCACCTGAATATGAGGAAAAACTTCTTTACTGTGAGGGTGACAGAGCACTGGAACAGGCTGCCCGGAGAGGTTGTGGAATCTCCTTCTCTGGAAATATTCAAAACCCACCTGGCCGCAGTCCTGTGCGCCCTGCTCTAGGTGAACCTGCTCAAGCAGTGGGGTTCGACATGATGATCTCCAGAGGTCCCTTCCAACCCCTACCATTTTGTGATTTGGATAGATACTTCTCAGCTGTCATGGTATTAGCCAATTGACTCACTTCAATTGCTAGGAAACATACATCCATCTTATTTACTAGGGATGCATTAGGAAAGACAGAATCCACCTTGTCACTGTAATGATGTTAATGTGGCATAAAACCAAGTTTGTAGATCAAACAACTGAAAGGAGTCAATATGAGGAGAAAGCATTGGTTCCTGAAGAGGAAGCACCAACTCCTGTCACGCATCATGTTTCCTTTGTCTTTAAATCATGAAAGAATGAGAAGAAATACTTCAATAGCAATTATGTAAGTGTTTTAATAGGAATTTATAATCTGAGAGCTACAAATAATTAATCTAAGAACTATGGATAAGAGCAGAGCATAAACAGACATTTTTGTTGATGACAAATCCATATTGGGGTGAAGCAATGAGGTTGGTATTTATGTCAAGAGTACATAGACTATTTGTAATAAAGCACAAGGGGTACTCCTGGTACTCCTAAGAACTATTATAAAAATATATATACACAAGGAGAAGCATGCACACAGAAAATATTTAAAACCACAAGAGAGCTCAAACACTCAGTTTTATGCTCTCTGGTTTGACAGACTGAGAAGGTGAAATGCCTTGTCATCTCCCCAGTCCCCTCTGCTTTGCCGCTCTGTATTTCTTTTTATTAAGCATACAGAAAGACTAAGTCATATTGAAGTAAGTGACTGGAAACTTTGACTTCTCTACAGATATTCCCATTTTATATTGCTGTCAGATCCTGACACCTGAATAAGAAAGCCTAGTTATATTTCACATGGGCTGTTACAGAGACCGGCTACTCAGAACATACTTTTCAAATTATTCTCCTATGCTTTTAACTGGAGAGTTAATGGCAGCCAGAGGAAAGTGTTTGTTCAAGCCTTATAAGAAAAAAGGCAGTTACAGGTAAAAACTGCATGTATCAGATAGAGAAATTTACACAAATCAAGTAATATCTCACATCCCAGTCTTACAAGCACATATCCAAAAGTCTACAGTTAAAAAAAAAAACAAACCAAAAAACCCAAACCAAACCCACACACCAAAACCCCACACAACCATTCACAAGTGTTACTGCTATGTAATTTGTCAGGTGAATTTGAAGGCATAGTCAGTTTAAAGCGAAGTCAGTACAATTACTCCTAAAAGCAGAAACAGTATAATAGTTAAGTTTATTTTCAGTATGAGAATACCAGTACCTGGAACGTAACAGCAGTCAAGGTTAGTTTTACCTTTCCTCACTTGAGGAGTGAACACCAGGTATCTCTGGACAATACATTATCTCACAGTGGTTTCTTTAACACAGGTGTTGCGCGAGGGGGGAAAAAAAAGTCTGTTCTTCACAAGGAGACAGACACAGTCTGTAGGACATCTCCAAAACACACCTTCCTTCCTCTTCTCTCTTTGCCTATCACAGGGTTTTTCTTAAAAGCACAGTGAGTCACTTGCCAGATAGATGGATCTAATGCACTAAGAAGAAACAAAATGTTTTGCAACAGCCTTGGTAAACTAGTAGTCACAGATTTAAACACAAACACAACTCACTGCAGTGTCACAGAAGTTTTTAAAAGTTACTTTAATAGCAAAGGCTGTACTTCAATTGTTTATTAGGCTTTTTCAGATAGTTATGAGAATCTAGATGGTTAGCAAACCCCCAATAGGATTTTCTTCCCTCCAAGCTAAATGTTCCAAGGAAGCATAACCCATTGGGGTTTTTTCGTTAGCTTTCTGTGGTATGTTTTCAAACATTCTCCCTTTTATTACTATAGTTCTTGAGGAGAGCTCATAAAAAGATTATGAGGAACTAGTTTCTCTAAAAGTTGGCCCACATTGTTCCAAGGAAAAGCATATTAAACACCATAGTAAATCCAGTTAGTGTTTCACCACACGTTTAAAGTCTCTTTACATCCAAGTAAAAAGTCACTGAGATTATGAGCAAAGAGAAATACCAAGTTCTAGACTTGTGAAATGGGTTTATCAAATTGACACAAGATCCCTGCAAGTTTTCACATGATTTTTTTACCACCAGTTTAGTAACCTCCACAATATTTTAGGTAAAAAGCTTGACTTTTTCCAGAAGAAAAGGTAAATATAGAGACTTTCAAGATGAACAGAATTGCTACTTCTATTTATCGTACCAGTAGCTGCGATGTGCAAAGGAACTCCTGCCACATTTTTAAAAAATTTAGCTTGTATGATATGCTTATAGCTGCACACCTGCCCTTTTGTTACACAGAGATAGTCTACTGACCTTAAATGCCAAGTCTGTTGAACAAGACTTTCATCAATGAAACGCGGCTGCCTAATGACTTAATGGAGACAGACCATTAGCTTACAAAACAGCGTCGGTTTGTCTAACCAGAAAGAAAGTAAAATTATCCCAATGGGATAGAATGGGAGGCTAGTAAGAAGGGAAACGTCAAGCGCATGAGCGGGATTTGGATACGCCAAAGACGGCAGGACAGAAAGACAAGACGTACCTTTCCCTCGGCGCTGCCCTTCTCTATCTCTGACTCACATCACCGCTCTGTGTGTTAGAGTGGTCTTTACAGAAGCTGCACATACAGCACAGGCTGGCCCACAGCCAACTGAGTGACTTCAACTGCTCCATATTAATACGGCCACAGAAGAAACAGGCAGGGGACAGTGAGAGAAAATGGAGGGGGTTGCATCCTCTGCCTCAGCACCCCCTCCGCTGCCAGGAGACAGCTGAGCAAGAAACCCTCTCGCTCACACAGGACCAGCACTGGAGCATTATCGATGCCGGCACCTGCTGTGCCACCTAACACAGGCCACAATTTGGTTCAAAACAAACAAACAAAGCCCACAGAAAACAACCAAGCAGACAGACGTCCCCCCTCCCTGCTGGGTAGCTGTCACTGTTCAAACACCAAGGTATTTACAAGGCAACCAGACCCAGCCTCACCACAGCGAGCATGTCAAGGTGCAGCAGCCACATGATCGAGCACCTTGCATGGACACTTGACAAGCAGAACTTCTTCATGGTAAAGGGTAAGATTAAAGAGATGGATTTTAAAAAGGCCTTGGAAGTTTCAAAGAGTGATAAAATGCACTAAATTCCTGCAATAAATTATCTTGCACATTCTGAGCTATTTCCTGATACACGAGCTGTTCAGTCAAAAACTTAAAGGTCAAATTTGCATCGATAGCCTCGCCAAGAAGTTTTCTACAGAGAAAAGAGGGGAGGAGGAAAGACCAGAGCAGCAGACATGACAATAAGAAACCAATATCTGTATTTTAGACAAGATAAAGTCACATGCAGTGCAGAATCAGCCTGAAGAGGTGAGTTATTAGTCTTGTTTTAACCAATATTCCTTCTCTTATCTTGAAGTCTTTCTAATTAGTGATATTTATTCTTTTCTCCAGTGTTACTTGGAAAGCCTTCTTTCTTTAAAAAGAGGGGAGGGGGATTACTGACTGTCTCAGTTTTAATCCTTCCTCACACTCCCACACAGAGAACTTTTTTTTCCCCTTAAGGACACTTCACAAGTACTTTATTATGTCAGAAATTATTTTTTTTTTCCCCCAGTATATATAAAACAGCTACTCGCCACTTTTAACTCATTCAAGCTGCAGCCAAGCATCTTGCCACAGAAGTTTAAAACTAGGCACATTGCTGTTAAGAGAAAGATCTCTGAATGATTAACTAAGCAAACACAAGAAAATGCCAAATGTAATTTCTTACCTATGTCATTTGCAGATTTCTAATGAGCCCACATGGGTTTGCTTTTTTTAACACTTCCTTTTAATGAAGGAGAAATGGAAGCACCTGTATCTTCTAGGACCAGCACATACCAATACGAAAACTGAAAATCTTAATTACTCAAACCTGTCTAGTTCACAATTAATCAAGAATGCATAACATTAAAAGGTCCCACATTCAACCAGCTGGTATTTTAGTGAGATCACATTCATATTAAAGCTGATATACTACCACACTCAGATGGGTAAGGAAAAAAAAAAGCACAGCCGCATACATGCCTTATTTTCACGCCTCATACTGTCAATAAAGCCTTCCAAGAACAAAACACTCAAAAAGGAAAACCCTGTCTCTTAATGCAACCTGGCACTGTGATTTGCAAAGCAAACAGAACAGCATTTAAAGCTGTTACAGCTTAGTACCAGTTTTGCAGTGATCAAACCATAATGAGCCATGCACAACTAATATCCAAGAAGGAAGACTTCTCAGTAGCACAGCTTCCAGGCTGCCACTCCATCCCCCTCGGCTTCTGCACCTGAGAAAAGCTGCAAGGTACATACCCAGCATCACTTACACCTGTCATACACCAGTGCAGCTGTGCTGCCTGGTACACAAGGCACAGAGCACCTTAACTCCATTCAGCCCTTCCCTCCCCACTGCAGAAGTAGGGGAAGACCAAGAACCCAGCACCTTTTCCACAGCTTCAGCTTTCCCCTGTAAGGTCACCATTTACTCCTGGGACACAGATTTAGCCCTGAAAAAAAGCCCTGCTACCATCAGGTGCCGCGATCCACCAGAAAGTATTACTGAAATTTCCCAAGAGAACAGATTTAGCCCAGCTGACAGCAACTGTAGGTCTGAATGACATATTAAAAAGCAATCAAGCTGATTACATTATGCATCAAAACATGGTTAAGTGGTACAGTTTTGCTGCAACATTAAAAGAACATCTGATCTTACTCTGAAGAAATACAGTTTAGTTGTCAAGCTACAGGCAAGACAAAAAGATAAAAACTGCAATGGAAGAAACAGTTTTTCTTCAGTAGTTTTGAGATTGTAAGGCTAAGGCTTCCCACACCAAGTGAAAGCTTTATGGAAGCAAAGGGTGAATTTAGTGACCTTGCCTTAGGCAAATGGAAGAGACTGTAACATTACAAAGTTCTCCTATTCCTTTTGGGGTTTTTTTGTTTGTTTTCTTAGGTGCAAGTTATTCCCGCCACTCCCTTCTCACCAGGTGTAGGTTCACTTCTAAAGCTCCCAGTAAACCACCTCTCCTCTCAAGCACAGCCTTTTTGCTGCTGCAGGCCAGCTACTCCCCAAGTTTCTACACTCAGAGCCCAAAATAAGAACAAAAGCTTCTGTCTGAAGGAGAAACATTCATCAAGTCAAGAGAAGAGGAATCCAGCAGAGATAAGCAACAGCAGAGAAAGAAGTCCATCTGCATATCTTGTTCCACAAAACCATTTTTTCTTAAAATGTCATTCAACAAGACAGCAAAGAGCTCCATTGTGAACGTGCTACACTTCTGCTGCAGACAAAAAAAAAAAACATACACACACATTCCCCCATAGCAGCTACAAACTCTGGGTGGTGACAGACTTGTAGGACGACCACGTTGCTCTAGAAAAGGGAGGAGAAGCTTATGAAGAAAGGACACTGTCAGAACTTCACCTGCCTTTCCAAATGCAAAGGCTGCACTAGACCCAATAACGCTGTGGAAGACCTTAGATAGCTCTTGTTTATCCAATTCGACAACATAGGGCAGTGATTTCAAACAGGAGCTTTCCTGTTATTTTTAACTGAAGAAGACTTTCCACTTCAAGTTTCCTCCAAGTTTTGGATGCTTGACTAAGGGAGACAGTATTAGTTTAAGTCAAAACAGCTTCAGAGAGAGAGACACTTTACAAGTTTGTACACACTTCTGCATTACCTTTGCATTAGTACTTTTAACTTGGTACGGCTTTTTCTTTGAAGGCCTAGAGAAACTTACAGAGTAATATTGTGAATGTTAAATTTATGCTTGGATTATATGCAGGGTAAAGATTAATTAGGAATATAAAAGTATGCTCTGTTGGACCACCACCAAGTCTATCTGGGAACCTCACAAAGCTCCAGAACTGAACTTCTGAGGCTCCACTATTGTAGCCCAGGGGACAAGTGAAGTGGTCCTCGAGTGGTTTGCAGCCACACGTTAAACAGTACATCCATCACTCACACGGCATTTAGACCAGCGAACATTCACCAGCCCAGTCTACTTTTAGAACTACATTATTGGGGTTTTTGCCTGTTTTTAACCCAAAAGGGTTTTGCTGATTCCTCTTATGAAGAGTGATGCCACAAGACAACTCCCAAGGTTAAGGCACTCTCTCATAAGCATTGCAATTCCAAAATGCAGAATTTCATGGGCAGCCAAGAAGATATAACAGGAATGAAACAGATGGAACAATTAATGCAAACCTTTTCTCCCAACATACTGTTATCAGTCTGTGGGTCCTATACACAGCCTTGCGTCACATCTGTGGAATAAAAAGCAAAAAAGTAATTTTCCAAGGAAAAAAAGACTATGTCCCACAAAACTCTCTGCAGACAGCAGAGGAATGGATGTCTCCTCTTCCTACACAGCGAGAAAGAGACTACCAAAGCAGCAGTTAAGTCAGCCAGCATGCCAACAGGAAAGGTTTCACATTTCAGCATTGCAAAAAACCCAAACAAACACAACAAAAAAGGAAATTCTGCTTCCATGCATCAGGCCTGAGCAGGAATATGCACTAATGAAGGCTTCTGAGTCAAGTAATAACTTCAACAGAAAAGTTCCTCCAAGTTAATTTTTGACTTATTCAGTTAAAAGTCTTTGCATTTTATATCACGATCCAACTAATGAAATTCCTTCCAAAACCCCACCCTTCCCTCCATGCCAAAAGTTCACAAATTTGAAATTCTAGCTCCATCCTGGATTAACAATTCACTGCTCTGTCACCAAGTCGTATTTCGCAACCAGCCTTTAATGTATTTGTAGCAAGAACCGTCTATAAAATCCTAAACTGCCAAGACCTGCTCTGATGCTCCCACTCCACTTGCTCCCACTCTCATTCAAGACTCCAGTGCCGCCTGAAGGCAGAGACACAGGAAAGGGCATCTCTGCCAAGAGTCCAGGTATTTTTCTGCTACGGCTACCAAGGTTAGCCAATTTAAATTGAAAGATTCACAACACATCAGTAAGTCTGAAGTAGAATCAATACAGTTATTTGTCTCATTTCATTCTTCCCTCATGAATTAAGGAAAAGGAACAACTATTAATCAGCGATCAGTCCACCAGTATACTACTGCAAGACACTGCAGATCATGTAACTTTTGATGTATTCACTGATGACAATAAATGGAGAAATCCTCCAGAGCATACTACTCACAGTTATAAAAAATACATAGTTTCTCTACTCTAAGGGAGTGCTAGTGTTCTTAAACACTTTAAATTTTATTCCTGTAGATAGTTCTTTCTGAGAAGGCTTGTCAATAGCAAAATTGATTTCTGAACAAGAGGAGAGAAAGCTGTAGGCAATCTGAAATTTAAAGACTAATAAAGAGCATTTGTTTTTAGGATTTCTAATTATTTTTTACATGATAGTATGAAATTCAAAGATGAAAAATTTTAAATAGCAAAGCTATCTGGAAGCAAAGCTCTTAGGAAACAACATGACAAAGGAAGTGTATTTATAGGTCTGCAAACGGCGGGGGGGGTGGAAATCACTGAAGCAGCTGCATGGTTCTTGCACGGCAGACAAAAAAAAAAACCAATTAAAAAAGGAGGAAAAGGCAGACAGGGAAGAAAGTAAAATAGTTTAAAACAAAGGCTCCAGTACTTAACTTATTCCTGTCTCAGGTTATCGTGAAAGTGGGTTTGTTGCTGGGTTTTTTTTTTTTTTTTTTTTTTTTTTTTTTTTTTTTTTTTTTTTTTAACTTAGAACTAGTGCTTTTTTTTCCCTACCTGATCCAGTTTTCATAAGTGCCTTTCCCAGTTTTCATAATTAAACCCATTAAATAAATAATTATACGGCTATGACGCATGTTGCTATGGCAAGGATTGCGATAGCAAAGATTCAAGCTTTTATGACTTCACTGCAAGGTCACATAGAAGCCTGTGAACAAGAAAAATGTGTGGTGAAAAAGGTTACTTCCATTAACATCAACTGCAAGGAAAGATACTAAGATGAAGCACGTGTCTGCACTTTGGAGAGTGGTCTGAAGCACGAATGTTTCATTTTTTACTCCAGTCTCTGCAACAAGTCACAGAAGGAAGAGAAATGTGACTACTGACTATCTCATCCTTCTGGTTTTGTCTGAAAGGTACGTTAGCACAACCCTCAAACAGTGCACGAGGCCCCAGGGCCACATACATTTATTTGCCCGCTAGCCCAGGTGCACGCTCTTTTGCCTTTCAAAGTATCCATAAAGATACTACAAGACTGTGATCTTTAAAGAGCATGCATTCCTCGCCGGCTACCTTTAAAGTGGCGTTCAAGGAAGATAAACACCACAGCCTGCCTTCCCATAGGAACACGAGCATCTTCTGTGCCTGCCGTTCCCACCAGCAAAGCACAAGTCCAGCCCAGGTGGGAGACACATGACAAGGTGCACAAGCAAATCTGCGGTGCCAGCCCAAAGCGGATGGGGCAGGCAAACCCAGGGGGCTCCGGACAGTCGGCTGCACTTGGTAGCTGTGCGGCAGTCTCCTCGGAAGGCGATATCCAGGGTAAGACAGGGCTCCACAGAGCCCTTAGCTGGGGAGGGAGAGAGGAGCAGGGAGCAGCGTTCAGCCCTACACTGGACAGGGTTTAGGAAGAAGAAGAAAACCTGCCCTCAGATTACCAACCACATTTCCTCCTAAAACGGTTAGAAACCCCTGCGCTTCACCATCACTGAAGGCCACGACTTATATTATGAGAAAGACCGGCATCAAGGTACCTGAAAGAAGTTGCCCCTTGGCCAGCAGCACAGTGCTGCTGGCCTGGCATCAGCCCTTTGGGTGACAAACGCCGCCACGCCTCACAGAGATGCACAAACACCAGTTTCGAATGAAAAGCATAACTAGGCTAAAGCAAGGTGCCTCTAACTTGTTACTATTTTTACCAGTAAATCTTGCCCTAAAAATATTTGCGTGGGGGAGGAGGAAAAAAAAATGAGGATTTAGTGGAGTGTCAGCTAAAAACTTCTAATCAAATACATACATGTATTTGAAGGCAAATAAACCGCTTTGATGCTGCTCCGTGGTGGAGTCTACAACTTAGCACAGAGGATGAGGCAAACAGACTTCTTCACATTCAGAGAAGAGGTGGGAGATTCAAAATTAGACATGAAGAAAGCACACACTTGTACTGAACTCTCAAAACAAGTTATTCCAGTTTAACATTTTTCTTCCCGAACTGACGTAGCATAAATAAGAACCAATGAACTAACGAAATGCAAAGCTTATCCTGAAGCATGAAAGTATTATAATTGTGCTGTGCTCTGCTAATTTTAGAAGACGAAGAAGAATGACTATACTATAATAAGTCAAATGTAAATATACAAGGCCATCCAATCACCCGTAGTGCATTCAGCCCACATTATTCAATTCTCCTCCGCGTCTTCTCAATTAAAGGCAGTAAGAGCAGCAAGGAATTCCTCTACGACCTCCAGTTTGCAAGATAACCAAATCTATTCTACTCCAGAGAAAAAAAAGTTCACCAGTCACAATCTCTTTTACTTCAAGGCTGAACTTCTGCCTGTAGCTTTCTCCACCCAAGACACACAGAAATGTCAAACAGTGCAATAAGAAGTGTGAAGTCTAGCATCTTCACAGGGCTCCAAGCCCCTTGTTGGCTCCACCATCACTTCTGGATCCCAGGGGAGAGCCAGATTTTCATCTCTATGGTACCCACACACTGGGCTAATACCAGTGTAGTCTGAAGGCTGCGGTTTCTTACATGACACTCAAAACAATTGGACTGAAAATTGAAATAATTAAAAAAAAAACCAACCTACTGGGAAGTTTCAAACAAGGGAACATCTTCCCTTCTAGCTACTGTTTCCAGATAAAAATCACCATGGGTCATGGCCTCTCCTGTTATAAAAGCCACCATTTTGCACAAACCTCCTTCCAGTAACACAGATTAAGAAGGTCAGATAACTACACAGAAAAATTGAGATACAAGCCACAAGGTAAGCTATACATGAGTATATGCTTACTATCTCTGCTTTAGGTTACCCCAAAAAAATCTGGACAATCTAGCCTAAGCAAACCATGACATACACATTAGGAAGGCTACCAAAATAGGAAAAAAAAAAAAAAAAATCAGGAAACCCCAAGATTATGGAGCTGCGTTTCCTTCCAACCTTTTGGGAGAGTGGGGAAAGCAGAAGAGAAAAAATAATCTGGAAATGTTTTGTTTCAGTGGAGCTGTGTTTTTAGTCTTATGAAGAAATGTTGTTATTGTTTTCATGTTAAAATACCTAGTTTTTTACTGTGACAGAAATAACAGTTAAATATTTCTATTTTATCAAAACAGTTTCCTACAAAGGTCATTAAATCAATGGGTTATAATGAAATACTTAAATTCATCTAGACACCATTTCTGATATGACTCTCTTGTTGGAAACTTCAGCTTGCTTGTTTGAGAAACTTCAGGTTCTTAGAGACACACAGATGTTACATGCTAATGTTCAAAACAGACAACAAAAAGCAATTCTAAGCATTAAAAAAAAACAAAACACTTTTACAACGGACCAGATTCTAAGGCTGAAGCAGTTCTCATGAACAGAACTGGCAAAAAAATACATTAACTGCAGAACTTGGTTCAAAAACCAGGCTTATTTCATGTTATTCTGTTTAACAGAATACCGATCAAGTTACAGTAGCTCTGATTAACTGGCTTACTTGAAAAATTCTTTACTAAGTTTTGCTTAGTATTACTCACTAAGCTTAGTCCATGAGGAAAAGAAAAAAAATGTAACTAGAACAATTTTCTTCAGCATTGAAAGTGTTATGCTGAATGACTATTACATTCTTTTCACACTAGATCTTCTCAGTGAAAGAAGTTGTTCATAGTAGTTATATATATGAAATACCAAAAATATTCCTATGATGAACTCCAAAAGCTCACCAAAACACCAAGGCGGCAGTGAGCTTGGGGGAGGGGGAGGAGGGTTTAAAAAAAAAAAATCACCTCGCTTGATACAAACTTTCCATCAACACAAACATTTTCAATTCATTTCAGAACAAGCCCGAAGACCATCAATAAAAATCTTAAACTTCCATTTACCTTCCGTAGGAACTCAGGTCCCTGCCCTGCCGCATTTGATTTATTTTTTAAATACGTGAGGATGGTTATGTTATTTTTTGAGTATGTCTGATTTTCCACAATCTGCAAAAAAGTGATATCACCATTATGAGGTGTGTCTCAAAAGCATATAGATTTCATATGTCATTAATGTGTCATACCACAGGGGCATATTTTGTTAATGCTATGTAAGATATTACAGTACATTCACTTAGCTCTGCAGACTTTAACCACACTCACCTAACAAGACAGGCGAGTTTGGCTTATACAATACGTAAACAAGCCTTAGAGCAAACATGCAGTAGAACAAGTTGAAACATTGGTTACATTAGTTAAACCTCATTACACCTGAGTAGCCTCTTCATTTCCAGTTATTCCCATTAAGAACACTGCAGGTTAGCAAGATCAGAAAATAATAAGTCATCATCTTCTTCATCCCCTCCGTTCCAGGAATACCTTGCACAGAGAGATGCAGCAGAACAACTGCGAGCGTGCACAAACAGCTCTGGACCACTTCCAGGTTACTTTCACACCTATATGCAGACAGCTCTATCTTTTTTCCCCAAGCATGGTCATTGCAAAACTCAAACATACAGGCTGATCAGTTTTAACTTGATCAGCAGCCGCCTTTGGTACCTTGAACCACGTCGGTATGTGCAGGACCCTGGTGAGGTGGCTCATGCAACTACTTCCTCTTGGACAGCAACAGGCTTGGATTACATCACAGCATTTGGGATACAGAGATTCCCTCCCGTGCAAGGTAATTAATTCTATTTTGTCACACATCATTTTTAGAGCATTTTTAAAGACGTGTGAAAACAGAAAGCAGTAGCCCCAGTGGTCATATCACCACTGTAAAGGTATCTCCCAGTTCCAAATCACCTCAGACTCGCCTGACACAGGTTGGGAGAAGAGGCTCAGTCCAGGGAAGACAAGACTGATGCTGTAGGAAGCACTCAAAGACTCCAAAGCTTTATACACCGTTCAGATGAGGGAATGCATGTGGTGGATTCTGCTGGCTTCAGGTTTTTGGGTTGGTTTTGGGTTTGTTGTTGTTTTGGTTTGGTTTTTTTAATATATTTACTTTATTATTAGAGTAGTGAGATCATCAAATGAAAGAAAATTTGGCTTTATAGTTAAAGTTGCATTCTTTCAGGGGTCGGCTTTCATATTTGTGTTTGCTTTTATATCTCAATGGAATTCAAGTCATGTATGCTATTCGGGGCTTTACTGAAGGATGACCACAAAGAAACTTTACAGCTGACACAAGACAGCAGCTTATCTTGGCAGCGCTCCTAACAGAGCACAGATAATTCCCATGCTTTCCAGTCTGTATTCTGTCAATTGTTTCTATGCACAAATTCAAGCCATTTCGGCCTTAATGGATCTCCATATAGGCAAAGTCCTAGCTACAAAGGAATCTCTCACTCTACCCAGATCAGACTAAAAAAAAGAGCAATTACGTTTAAAGCCTGCTACATGCTTTCCAAGCAGAGAGAGAGATGGGACTGTTTTTCAGCATGAACTCTCCTGAAAACATCGTCCACAGTTCCTTCCCTTGGTAATGTACAATTTCAGAAAGGTGGAAGACAGAAGAAAAATGGGGAAAATAGTTATTTCAGTTATTTTGCTCTATAAGGCATTCACGTCCATTTAGCATGTTTTGGGTGGGGAAAGTTATAATTGTCATTTTTAAACATGACCAATAATAACACGTCAAAATATAACATGCCCAGAGTAACAAGTATATTCAACGCTAACATCCTCCTTGTCCAAAACCAAACCTTACCCTTCTAGATATAGGAGCATTTCACAAAAATACGCAAGTGAATAGAATAACCTACAAATCCTTTGTACACATAATAGAAGAAATTAGCCTTAATTAAGAACAGAATGAAAAAAATATTCAAGTATGTAAGTGTCTATAGAGATACAGCGCAGTTATGAAAGGCTTTAAATACAACCTTCAAGTAGTTCGAATTTCATGAATTTATGAAGAAAACAGTTGTTGCATTTAGAGATATACAACATGGTTAGCAAGCCTGACAAAAACACATGACAACGGTTATAGTTGGTTCTGTCGGGAAAAAGTCTACATGCCCACCCAATGACAAACATAGGCCATGTCATCTACGTGTTCCTGGAATCGGCAACTCTAGCGGTCAAGAGACTTAATCGTTAGGAAAATGTGGGTATATTTTAAAGGAATAGAGAATGTGAACTGCAAAGGCAACTTCCAAGAAAACAGAAGCTACACTTCATTTGGTAGTGAAACATTAATGATAACAGTATACAGAAGAGAAGCCAGAGGAGAAGAGACAGCATTTAGGAGCAGAGAGACTGAAGCATGTGCCACTGATGTAAAGCTTACATAAAATGAGCATGGGAAGTCATCCATGGACAGGTCAGTGGCAAGAAAGAGCAAAGATGAAGAGCTACCAGCTAACACAGAAGCTGCAGATCCCCAAGGGAAAGTGAGACCAAAAGGAAAGGGTGGGGGGACAGAAAAGAAAAAAGAGACTACTACCTTTTGATAGAGACATGAATCAAGTTACCAGAGTAGCAGGGTATTGTGTCACAAGGCTAAATACAAGAGCTCAAACAAGGGGTTATTGATTGTTTCTAAAGCGAATAATGATGAAAGGGGAAAAAATATAAAGAATGAATGAACTATTACTGACGCAAGAATCAACTTGGAAAAGGTCACCTGTAGGCCTCTGCAGACAACTGTAAAAGTCACGAGGGAAGACTGAACCAGGCAGAAGCCAAGGCTTCCCAAACATGGAGATGTACTAGTAGATAGTTTTCTGGGAAGGCTCTTGGCTCTGAATTTTGCTCCTGCCTCCCCCTTACAGACGACCTTCTGGGCATACTGCAAGGCTTATTTATTTACCCAGGATTTTGCCTGAAGGATACAGGGATGGGTGTGAAGATTTTCCTACTAGGAAGGCAAAGAGATACTTTTGTTGGCACGTCACTAATTTCTAAGCTGTTTAAATTGTTCTAATTACAATATACACAACAAGAGGTTATGATAGAAGCTGAAAAATACACAGTGTGCTCTATTATATTTAGAATATATACTTATTTAGACATTGAGTTAAATTTTACCACACTCAATGGAAGTTCAACGTGTTCTTTCAAATAATTTTACTAACAGTACTTAATTTTTAATCCAGAACTGTAACAAACTTAGAGGACTGACTAATTTTGTCTTTTTATGTTAAGATAATACATGACTAACAGAGCTAGGGTTCAAGCAATACGTCCTTGTTATCACATACAATAACTACCCAAAACAAAGTTTTAGAATTATGCTATTGAAACCTTAAAGATTGGTTGGGTTCTGCCTAATCTTCACAATACGCCCTCGGGCAAGCCTGTGAAATTATTCTTGTAAATCAAAAGCTACAATCCTGCAATCACATCTCCATTTGGGGACCTGTTTCCACAGATGAATAAGAAGTTGTTTGAATGCTACCGGGGAATAACTGCAGTTCAGAGGAACCACTACTTTCTTCCAACCAGTCTCTTTTTACCTATGTAGCCAGTAGTTTAGGGATCTGTTAAAAAAAAAAATAATTAATCAGTGTGGGACGCTGCACTGCTTCATGAAAAGCCAAGATTAACTCATTGAGTCAACAACTTCTATTTTGAAATAGCTTAATTCTCTAAGGAGATGACTGCTTTCCCCAAATGATGCAGACGTGTCTGCTGCTGTCTGGGCCAATTCAGAGGCTTGTTATTCACTAGTCGGTTGATTTCAAAATCAGACTACCCCTTCAGAAAGTTGCAGAGACTATGACATCACATTTATGATAATTTATTGCACAATTACAGTGGCTACATCCCTGGATTTTATTTCGTGGGAAAGCATGTTTCTACTACAGTCTTAACCATTTTCTTGGCTTACGCCTGCTCACAGAGTTACAAGTTTTGGTATAAAGCTTAGCGTGATTTTTTTCATAACTGTAATAAAGGTGTTCTATAGCAACTTAAGGCTGTGTAGTTCAATTGCCCAGAGAAATACTTGCACTTTAAATTGAGACTTACCGGAATTTCACAAGCAACTCACAGAAGTACTGCTTAACTATTTGCTAAAAATCACACAATCCTCCACCAGCTTTGACTTTAACACTACTTATGTCTTCTCAAAGAACCAAAAAGCCCAACATCCTTTGAGGAGGCAAGACTGTCGTCTCCTTAGATGAATGACAATAACGCAATCACTGAAATTCAATGCAAGAGTATAATTTAATAACCTCAAGTTCAAATGAAAAGATTTGCACACCAATGCAATATTTATTGACCAGAACTGATAAAATAGTACTGTGGAACATTACAAGACAACTTAAAATAACGCAAATGATTGAAAAATTGGGTTTCATTATACTTTGATCAGTGTTATCTTCATTTTAACCAGAAATACTTTATATTACAAGCTTAAATTAAAAGGCAATAGTAGACAGGTCCTGTAATACTATAATTACAGGACCCAACCCTTACATTTTTGCTTCTGATTCAGCAAAACTTTCACCATACAGTGTACAAAGGACATGGAAGTATTTTCTACGTTATTTAACATGGCATTTATTTGAATATGTACTATTTAGTTTCAAGAATTCCAAAATGCATGTAACAAATGGATAAAATAAAGATATTTTCATACAGTTGTTTCCCCATTCAGTTCCCACATGGTATAGTGTTCTTAAGAAATAGGTTGCCATCATTTTAGACTAGATTATAAACAGGATACTGTCTTCTATCACACTTCCTTCTTCCCAATTCCCTAGCATTGTTCATTACCCAAATTGCACCTCCAAGAAAATGACTTTCATACTCCAAATACAGAAAACTCATTTCAACCCCAACCATAGGATTCAGTAAGTCCTCCCACTATTGTGGAAAGAAATGTAAATTATTTTGTTACACGTACACATAGGCAAATAGTGTAAGTAGGCAATGATGACAGAAAGGGTATCCAACCCACTCACAACTTCTAAGATGAGCTACCAGGTCCAAAAATCTCTCAAACTTATCCTTCTGAGGAACTCCATCCTTTCCTTTACTAATCAGATGAGAACAAATGGCACCAAGGAAAACCCCCTGCCCCTGTGCATATGCAACCTCAGCCAGGAGAAACTGGAACGTGAGGCATTCCTATGGCATGTAAGAGCAGGGTTCTTTTGCTTCAACTGTCTTTTCTGAAATTGGTATTAAACTGGGCTGGAGTAATATTCTGTTGTTTTGTTTTATTGGCACAAACTGCCAAATTCTCTTTTTTTTTTTTTTTAAATCATCTGCATGAAGAATATGCTCCCCATGCTATGTGCAACACTGTCAAAAATCAAGGTAAGTTGTAACTGTTGAAAAGAAGGCACGCTCGCTGTCTCCCTTTTACAAGAAAGCACAATTAAGAAGTCAGTATAACATTCAGGGTGTTCTTACCTCATCTAGTCTGTCCTAAATATATTTGACTTATTCTCACCTTCTTCCCATCTTAGTAGGTGGAATCAGAGAGGGAAGTGAGGATGCACAGATGGATGGGAAGGTACAAATGCAAAGTTGCCAAAACAAGGACTGGACACAGCAGAGGAAAGATCCATTTACCAAATTAAGTCCATTTAACAGTTCCACATGTAGTTGCAGTGTAGGAGCCGTAGTGTTCAGCACACTGTGAGGCTGGTCTATCATGATTCAACAAAAATTTTCCCCATAAAGGACAGAAACCAGCAGAGTGCGAGTACATCGGGAGAGGTGGGGAGTCCCCATAGGTGTTAGCTGCGTCTTCTATGCATCATTCTCATAAATTCATAAATAAAAATAAAACGAAGGATTTTCAAAGCTTAGACATAAGAGTAATAATAGGAAAAGTGAGGATAACACTCTCATATTTTGCAACTTTTACAAATATGGCCTAAGAGGTCCAGCAGGCTGACGGTGGCAGACCACGTGTCCCAAAGCGCCCTGTGTTATCTTTTTGCCTTGCAGTGAAAGCATCCAAAAAATGAGCAAAGCCCTAGCGCTAGACCAGACAGTGCTTATCACAAGTGACTGGTTAAACAGCAAACACCATGTATCTCAGTGGTGTACGTACACACAAGGTGTGAGAGAGAGGAGAGAAGAGGCAACACCAACAGCAGGAAGACTTGAGGCAACCTAGTTGCTACTGTTATTAACTTCAGAAGCTCGTAACCCACTGTTTATACTCTGTTTTTATCATCTGCTACCATTCACCTGCTTGTCCTGATCAGCCGAGCAGCTACATCAGTTTAGAAGCAGCGTGCAGTAAGCAGCTTATCCAACCTGTACACAAGCGAATTAGCTTCCCAAGCACATTGCCAGAGGGACACCCCCCCACCACCACCTTCATAAATACAATTTCAACGTCTGGAAACGTGCCAGGAGTAAAATGTTTGTTTACTGCAGGCAGGAAGAGCTACCTATGATTCAGACATTAGGAAGTGACAGGAAGGACTAAATTATGCAATTTAAAAGTAGGAAAATAAACACAAAATAGTTGCAATGAGAGGAAGGAGGAGGAGGAAAGGACATGAGAGACAGAAGTTTTGGATCTTCTCTCTCACTTGTGCAGGGCTGAAGCGATCATCACAGCAGGAGGCCCCCGTAGGATTTCTTCACCTTTTAACCCTCATCCTAGAGCCCCTGGCCAGGGACTTTCCTCCTTAGCACTGAGTAAGAAACATCTGTCCAGCTCAGTCTCCCAGTCGGAAAGGACAGATCACGGCCTTCCTTATTCCCTATTTTGTTTAAGCAGAGATTTCAGAGAGGAGCACTCCATCCACCCTCCCTTTAAACAACAGCTACCAAAAGCAAAGGATCCAAAGGCAGACAGAAAGAAGGCTCATTTTCCAGCCAGCTAAGGGAGGTAGGAACATACTTCAGCTCTGTTAGATGCTGGTTGCAGAGACTGATAGGAACACCTCTTCCCGCAAGCAGAAAGCAGGAGAAACACCCCGATGGGAATAGCGCTGCCTTCCCAGCGGTTGTTGGAAGCAATTGAGCATCTCAGCAGAGTTGCTTCTGACTTTGCACCTTCCCTCCACAGTTTGTTAGATCGACTCTCAGCAGTACATATCTAGCATCAAAAGTTTTAAGTTTGTTAAATTGCAGTAATAGTCTGCATAATTCACATGCCCATTCCAAGGCTAAAACAGCAAACAAGAAGATTTGACTCACAGTTATGGCCGCACTGTAAGAAAACACCACCAAAGAACGCTATCAAATTTATGTAATGATGATGGTGCCTCCCTTATATAATCAGTAAAGACCTTCCTGCCACTCTCTCTATAAATCAGGCAATAAATTCCTGCTCTCTTTTTTTCTTCCCCCCCCGGAGCTGCAGAGATTCACAGATAAACAGAGCTGTCAGGTCAAGGAAAAACGCAAAGGAGTGTGAATTAACTTAGCACTGAAGTACACACCATAGCAGAAAACTCTACAGTTACCTGTCCTGGGACAAAATTACCCTGGGATGAAACCAGGGTTAAGTTTCCCAATTTACACTAATGAGTCATTTGAATGCTACTCTTCACTTTTTATCTTCACCCCCCACCCCATTTCTCCCTTCCCCTCCCCAAAACTCCAGAAAGGAAAAAACAGGTTTTATCTCAGTAATGACTGACTCCTGAGTGCATATAAGTGTGTTCTGTCTGCCGATAGACCTTCAGTAGTGAGGAGTAACTTAAATTATTTTTCATAGTGCTGACAAGCTTATGCAATTTAACTTCATTTGTGCACACAGACAACTGTATTAGATAGGTCAAAACTAAGAGCGTGACACGACCTCAGCTTTGAGCTTTAAGGGCATTATTTCACACTGAGTAACAAGTCATTAGACTGCTAAACTTACCCACATAGCGTGATGCAAATAATTTCAGCAATAACTGTGTAGCAACAGTAAATGGGAATGCATTAGAACATGCAAGATTCAGGAAGATACACTTATTGTTATACCTTATACCTACTCTTGCACTTCTTAAACTTATCTCCCTTCGCAACAGGAAAGGATTTTGTAATCAAAAAGTTTATCTAATGCCACCATGAGAACATCGCAGTATAACACGTAATTGAAAGAAAGAAACATTTCTTTAACGAAGAGCACCACAAGAAATCATGGAATTATATAACAAGTGATATTTTCAAAAGGGATCAGTTTTTGTCAGTTTGTGGCTTAAATCTCAAATTGAGTTCATATAGATCACTACTTGCTAGGAAAGCAGAATTGCCAGATGGGATCATGCCCATAGCCTACCTCTGACACTTCCAGCACATGAGCAGAACTAGAAAAAGACTGGATCGCATAGGTGAACCAAAGGAACTGGTTACAACACGACATTTTAGAAGCCTCCTCTTGTCACACCCCAGACCCCCAAGCGCTCATGCTTACAGCTGGGGGATTCTCTCCAAGCCCCCTGGAATCTCCTGCATTCCTGACGTGGACACCATGCAGCAGAGCACTCCACTGCCTCATCTGTCCCAGGAAACGCCAGCCTCTTCTGTTTCAAACTGCACTTCATGCCCTCCCCTCTTCCCCCCCCTTTTATTTTTTTAATTAAACTACCCAAGGACAAATTGCCAATTGACCTCAAGTCCATGCATTACTTTGACATCCTCTCTCTCGGTTGTTTCTTGATAAAAAAAGAACACGATACTAATCCTTACAATAACCACTAGGAGCGTCAGATAATTATCCCCACCACCTCTTTCCTAACATGCTGCTTACTTTTCAGTGGTTGCTGGGAAGGGACAGACTTCCTGTCAGTATTTCACCACATTTTTAAGGATCACAAATATTTATATGCTGTTTTCAAAAATCATAACTGTTTGCTAGACTCTGTATATGGACTTTGGAGTTCATCAGGATTAACGATTGCTCACATGCTCTACACAGACTGGTTTCAAAAGGCAGTCCTTCCAAAGTATCCATCCTCCCCTGCACCACCCCAAAACCAGGCACTACTACATCTGATCCTGTTTAAGAATGTACATGGAAACACAAATGTCAGAAAACTGTAAAAGAAACATGCATTAAGTGTCAATGGAAACATTTGTCTAGCGCATTATGTGACTCAGTGCAGTTATTCTTCATACAAAGGGAAAATGACAAACTGACCCACTATTTTCAGAATTGCTTCTTTTTCTATAATCAGCTATCATTCCATTTTGAAACTTAAAATCCATTTTTCATCCAATATCATATGTGTATTTACCGTTTTAATAACTCTCCCAAATGGACTGTAATTCTTGAGTGTTGATTGCATCAAAGGTCTATTTGAAGGCAGGGGTATTAACTGTGTTTGAATAGCTTCCTGTATTCTTATTCCATACCCCAAATCTAATCCTGTGAACTCCTACTGTCAGCAATAAACACCTACAGAAGGTTTATTTTGTTTTTAAAACCCAAGCCCCAGACAACATAGAAAAATAAACCAAAGTCTTTCTCTTTTTGTGTTGTTTTTCTTTTTTTCCTTTTCTTTCGAGGCAGAAATACTGAAGAGCGTGGCGGTAGCTGTAACCCCAGAGAGAGGAACGTGCTGGCCTGCACCACTGAAACCCATTGCATTCCTCCTGGGGTGGAGACAGGCTTACCCTGGAGGAAGGCAGGCAGCCGATCTGCCATCACCCTGCCCCAAGGCTGGCTGTGCTGGAAAGTGGGTGGGGAAGCAGATTTAGTTTGTGACAGCCACTATCTCCTCTGCCACGAAGGGTTTATCTGGCCTTGTTTTCACTTATAAAGCAGCAGGACGCCCCACACATGACCAGCTAGCCGGCTGGAAAACTCTTGTGCGGGAAACAGGCAAAGAGACAGGGTTGCTTTTCTCCTTCTAGGCAAGGTCATCCCAATACCCTGCCGCCATCCCCTGCCACCAGGTACAGCCACAGGCCTTGCCTGCACATAGCCCCACATCAAGATTCCTCATCTGAGCTAGCTAGTGTGTGGCAGAAGACAAAAATCACCTCCTTTTTAAAAGCAGAGAAGGCAAAGCTTTCTTCTGGCTTCCTAGAAATTCTCGGAGCAAAGAACAAGCACAGCTCCTGAAAAAGCATCGGGTTTTTTTTTTTAAATCACTCCGCCAATAAATTGCTGTAGAAAATAAGAATGAGCAAAACCTTTTCATATAATTCAGTTCTTGATGTGGGGCCTAAACTCAGCTGTCCAGAAGTGACAAGCTGGCATACTAACATGGCACAGTCTCCCAGCAGAAGTATCACCTCTTTTTCATGGTATGTTTTTTACACGGAATTATTTGTATTATTATGTACAGATATTATGTATGATAATACACAAGCCATATGGACATAACTGCCTGACTTTTTTTAATTACATGTTCTTATACCACCAGTTCCAAGAGAGACAACCATCATGCTGTCATTTACCCCAAATAACTGCCATTTACATTTTTCTTCCTCTTTGTTCAGGTGTCACCATAACCTCAGGGAGTTTAATCGTCAAATTGTAATTTTGGTGCATAAAATGCAATTAAATATATTCCTTCTCCTCAGTTAAAAAAAAAAAAAAAAAGAGATGGTTAGAGAGTTCAACAGTCAATTCAGACTGTTTCACCTCACAGAAAATTACCTTATAAACATTTCCCTACTGGATACTGCTAAGGAGACAGTCAGATACTACATGAAGTAAGATTACTTTTTACAACTAAAAGCAGTGTGGCATGTTGCAAAAAGCCTCAAAAGTTAATCATGAGAAACAAAACTTTTGTCAACAGCTAGAAGCAAGACCAAACACAAGCACAAAAAACAGACTACGTAACCTTTTATTGGAAGTCTTGTTTTTTAAAAAAAAAAAGCTCAAAAATACAACTAGCATATTGCACTGAGCAACATTTACAAAGCTAACACTATTTGTACGACTATGAATACTCTTCCTAAAATAAACAAACCAGAGCATTCATAAAAGAGGAATGGCAATAGCCTAATCAAGAATTGATAAAGGGGGAATTGAGAAGAAACAATATTTTTCGGCCTGGAGATGGAGGAATCCCCCACACACGTACACATACAAAAAAAAAGGGAAAGTGTAGTACTGCCTTAGAAATACTTGTTTGCACCTATGAGGAGCTGAATTCACATTAGAGTCCCTAAACCAGCAGCAAATTACATTGGACTAACAATATTCACCTGTACACAACACCTACCTGCCTTGACAAGATTATCCCTTTCTGTCTGATCTTTCTGCCTGCCTTGCTCAAGTAATTTGCATGACATAAGGCCTGTCCCTCCTAATGAAATACTGCAATTAAATTGCACCAGTTGAAATTGTTTCTATTGGCAATAAAATGATTAGTCATTGAAGCATGGAAAATTTTAAGGTCATTTTGAAAAAGTCCCAAGAAGTCGGTCACTGCAACACTAACGAAAGAAGTTGGGATGAAAAAAATGAGGTGTATCTTTGCTTTACGTTTATTTGTTCTACATCGAAACAAGACTTGCACCTCATCAGTTGTACTCCCCGTCTTGATTTTAGAAAGTGTTTCACCCAATATAGTTTGGTGACATCTATTTTTAGACTAGAAAAAGGTGGTAGCAAGACTAAAGAAGTATGAGATACCCAAGCCAGAGCCACCTACGATAAACAAAATTACTCTCTCCCTTAAAATTACTAAATTTTGAATCATTGATGTTCCTTTTACTTTTTGCCAAGACTTTTGTCAAAGCCACGAGCCAAATTTAGTGGGAAATACATGTGTTCTAAATGTCCGTAAGAGATTACATTTTAATCTAATCATCTGATCCAAAAGTCATGTCAAAAAAAGACAAAAAAATCCATGCCTCAGAAGTGTCCAAACCATCATTCCAAGATTTTTTTAAATTTAAAAAGAGAGAGAAAGGGACACTGGAAACAGTTTTATGTCTGTCACTTTCCTCTTTCTAAATAAGGGACTGTTGAATACCAAAAAAGATGAATGAAAATGGAAGGATTATCTCTCATCTGAAAAAGTGACCTGGTAAACCAAAGGCCTCCAGAATTGATGCTCATTTTGACAGTCAAGGCCTATAATTTAAAAACAAACAAACAAAAAACCCCATCTAAACTAAACTGTCCAATAAAAACATTCTTTTCTCAATATATCCAATTCACATTTATTTCACACAGCTGCTTTGGGCTTACGACTGACTAAGAGGCATGCAAAACAAGGTCATCTGCGTATAATTGGAAGTTAAATTCATCGTATTTCATTATTTCCTCCGGTTAGTACATAAGTTGCTTATACTTAACATTCAGTGCTGCAAGACTTTGGGCATACATGGAGGAGCAGCTACTACGCAGCATCAAAAAAGTGGGAGACATTAATTTGTTTTTCCACTTCCTCCCCCTGCTCCCTGTTAGTTCTTCATTGAATTGTAATCCCCTGCGATTAGCTGCTCCAAATCTTATTAACACACCTACCAAAAGACAGAAGCATAGTGAAAGAGTACCCATAAGCTGCTAGGCATCCAACTGAGAATGATCTTCAACATCACAAAAAGTCAGAATTTGACTATTTCCTCATCTCTCAGCTATTATGGCCCCAAATTAAGGGTTACTACTTAACAGCTGTTAAGAAAAATGTTCACATCAAGAAACCTCTTTAGAATATCTGCCTTATTTCGTATGTCCAGCAGTTCACGTGCACTTCAAGAGGAACGGGACAATTTCTGCTACTTGACTCTCTGACTTTCCTATCTACACCAAGAAAAGAAGCGCTCAAGCAGTTCAGGTACTGTCTGACCATCCAAGCTCAGAAACATTTAAATTAACAGTGTACATCAGTGTGATATACTACAGGAAAATTAGAATAGCTAGCAAAGAGCCTTATCTTACTTAGTACATGTATATTAGACTTCTTAATCTGTTTTATATACTGTCGCCTGCTCTTACCCTCTGAAACCATCCACCGGTAATTAATTCAGAGCATACACCATAGGTCAAGCACTGACAGTGCTGTAGCTTTGGCAGCAAAGTCAACACCAGCTGCTAATGTCCTGTCAAAGATGATAAATACTTGTACCACGAGTTCCATGCTCCTCAAGTGAGACTTGCACCCAAACAGCAAGCTTAGGAGGCAGGTATACCCCCAAAGTCATACCCAAGATTGTGTCAGTACCTTCAGTCGGCACACAAAACAACGCCACTTCCTTCTATAATCAACAAAAGCATTATGTTTAGTCATGCTTTCGAATTCATTGTTTAGGGTTTACTAACCCACGTTTAAAAACATCAAAAGTCAAAATACTGGTCCCTGCACAGTGCATAGCAGAAGGGAAGGGACAGACTTCCTTCCAGAAGGAAAGGTTTCTGCATGAACACCAATTCCCACAAGGTCTGCAGCAACTCCTGGAGGAGCACAAGCACAATCAAGTTCAGAATATTAAGACGTTACTTGATTACACTCATCTGCCTTGAGTTAACTTGACCCAGCTCTACAGGGACAGCACTGAATGATGTCAAACAAGCTCATCTTGGGTTTTTTCTGTAAACCAACTGGCTCCTTAAATTTGCACACTATGATCATTCATGCAAGATCACAAAAAATGCTTTAATGCAAACAGGTGCCTTCCAAGAAAAGAGCTTTTGTCAGGCACTGCAGCTTTTACCAGATTACAACTATTCTGCTGAATAAAACATTTCTTAACACCATTACGTATCTTTGCACATTTAAGTATTACTCAAGACAGAAGAGGCACCTATGTGATTAGTGCCAAAGAGCAACTGCCAAACAAAACCACAGTAAAATATTCCGCTTCTATTACTCTTGTACCTATACCATCTCAGCCTATAGTTCAAACATCAATAACCAGCTTAATAGTCTGGCACTTTTTTAGTCACCATCTACAACTGAGATCATTAGAGTAAGTAAGAGGATGCTATATGTAGCCTTGTCTGAATTATATCAGTGCCCCTTACGTCCTGGGGAGATCAAGCCTATTTCTCATTTTTAAACTCTTTGTTTTTAAATAATTAA
This sequence comes from Fregata magnificens, assembly GCA_013389945.1. Taxonomy (NCBI): domain Eukaryota; kingdom Metazoa; phylum Chordata; class Aves; order Suliformes; family Fregatidae; genus Fregata; species Fregata magnificens. Next base: position 159,879 of record WAAD01016223.1, read on the forward strand.
ATGCACAATCAATGGCAACAGTCAAATAACCAAAGGATTTTTAGTAATAATTACATCAAAATGAAGGTTTCCTAATTTACTTTCAAAATCATCTTATGAACTTTCATAACTACAGGGAAGCCTGTCAGAAACAGAAAAATCTGAACCAACTTACCCAAAAAAAGTGTTTTCTCCTTTCCCAATATCGTTTATGCGAGATGTTTTTGATGAAGCTTTACCTTTTATCAAATAAAATGTATTTCACTCTAAGTGGGACATGTTAGAATACTGAGAATTATTATATTGCATCAGTAGACTTTCTACAAACCAGTTCCATAAACTGACCGTCAATGCTAAAATCCTGATTTTAAGCACATCCAGTTGTCATACTGAGCCCTAGCCACCACCCAGATGAAAGCGTAGTAGCTCTAGGAGAGAATTTAGAAGACTTATTCCCATTCCCTCAAGCTTTTCTCCCTTGCTTTACCAAGGACAGCTGTGTTTAAATATCTGGTGGTTTCTTAGCATAATGGCAGTAAAAAATCCTCTATGCTGCTACCACAAAGAATCAGCTATTTTAACTGGCACATGCACAGCAGAACTGCACCATAGCAGAAAACCACGAAGCCAAGGTTTATTATCACTTTTTAAAGGACAGACGGAGAGAAACGGGCTTTCCAATTACATCTTTAAAAATAAGGGGACCAGAGGAGAAAAAGTACAGTAGGTTAAGGTGAGGGCGTAAACGTTTGCAAAGTTGAAGGCAACAGCACAAGCGAGGAAAGAAAATAATAGAGAGGGCTGTGAAATTTAGCAGTCCTCCATCCCTATGCAAGTTCTTTCATGTACTTAGGCAACCACGGCATAGGCTGTAGAGTCCTGTGCAGGATTTAGCCCCAGCTCCCTTCCCCTTCTTCTCTACTAAATCCACATCCTCATCTCGGACCAAAAGTTACTTGTGTTTTCCTCCAGAGATCTGCTGCTGGAAACAACCAGTCTATTCCAGCAAACAAACTGTTCTGAATACCAGCTCCAGGGAACCAACACCAGGTGCCAGTGGTTATCAGAAAGTTACTTCCGTACCAAAAAACGCATGAACAAGACATGAAAATAGGACTCCTTTTAAGGGGTGGGGGGAGACACCCATGGCATTAAGGCATATATTCAAGGAAATCTGATTTTTCCACCTGCAGGACAGCGTTGGTTGGGGTTTCTTCTTTTTTTTAGCCTCAAAACGATTGTAAGCTAGCTTTAATTCCGTGTCCAACTGTTTCAAACTAAAAATTGAAGTCCCTGTGAAACATATGTCTATGTACTAGCTTCAAAGTGCTCCTTTTCACCCTTCCCAAGAACTGAAACCATATTTAACTGCAATTTCAGACTTTTTATCTCCCTTCCCAGATGGTAACCTGGATTTGCCCCAACACTTGCATGCAAAAACTAATAGAGCGTGAAGTTACAATTTTCCATATATATATGTGAAAAGTATGCGTTGCAGAAAAGCAGTTTCCTATTGAAATCACTTTCCCATCTTTTCGGCTGGTGCAGCCTCTTAAAATATCACCAGTATAAAATACGGCTTTAAAAAAAACACAGCTCTTCTGTGCCTTCGCCTAAGCGTAGAATTACAGGGAGCATAAGCCAACACTTCAATTAGCGCACTCAGTTAAAGTTCATCGTCTTAAGTATGTCAACTTTTTGTTTGCTTGAAGACGGCGATCGTGATGTCAAGGTCACTTTTAGGTCTTTGAAGTGAACGTGAACCTTTAGCCTACAACTGATCAGGCACTACAGACAAGCAGGAGGAATTTTACTTTAAGTCCTCCTTTAAACAGTACCTTTCTTTTACACAAGCAGAAAACAGTCTAAAACAACATGCAAGATTTAAACTTACGACCTTATGGCCTACAGCGCATGCAGACGCTAAACCAAGTCATGCTCATATAAGCTTGCCATACTATCACTCCAATACTCTGCCTCCTCAAAAAGCAAATCCCCCTTTCAAGTGAAAATTAAGGAATTACGTCTTTAGGACGGGGAACCACTTGACCAACACTGTAGTCAGGGTTTTCCCCTCAAAGGTTCTGATGTTATTCCAGTATGGAAGTGGAGCTATAAATACGGTGAAAGGACAGTTACGTGGAACAAAAGCTAGCATATTTAGGGACTGATTTACGGCATCGATTTAGGAGGGCAAACTCTTGCTTATAACTCTGTCCGTTAACAGACAGCATAACTGTACGCGATTTAGTGTTTGAGCGGGAAATTTATTCAAACTTTAAAAACATTAATACTGCTCTTAATTCCTACACATCGGGAAAGCGGCATCCTATGAATATACACACACACACAGAGGATAAGCCAAAAACACAGCCCGTGTCCAATTCAGCAGGGAAGCACAGCCGTGCCATGACCCATCAGGACGTTCTCGTTGCAAGTCTGATCCTGCGCCCTTCACATGAACAGGATTTTTGCTATTGGGAACCAGAGAATGGGCTATCCCAAATATTATTTTTTTCATTTAAAAAGAGTCTCATTTCACCAAATTCCTGGCATTTAAAAAAAAAAAAAAAACCTGTCCATAACAGCAACAGTTCTTCAAGAAGTAGTCGTTAATCGCTAACAGATGAAAATAACATGGTCACATTAAGACCCACATTCACGGATTCTCAAACGAATCTGAAGGTTTAGCTGCTTCAAAAAAACAAACAAAAAAACCCCCACCAAACACTGATAACTGCAAAGGCCACTTCTATTTAAATACCACCTAACTGGCTAAATGAAGATTGAAAAAAAGAAAAGGAAAAAAAGGGGAAAGAAAAAAGAAAAAAAAGGAAGGCCCAACATTTTGTACCAATTACACAGATGCCATGGAGCGACCCGGGTGCCAATGGGAAAGGGCTCGGCAGAGATGACTCCTGGCATCACCCATTCCTCCTACGTGACTTGACAGCGTCCCCGCCAGCACCGAGGAGCCCCGGCGCACAGCAGCACCGCTGCTGCCCTGTCACGAAATCTGCCCTCTCAGCAAACGCGCTCCATTTTCCTGCGAACTCAGTGTCAGCTCCGCTACAGCCTCTGCTAACATACTTACTTCTGAGCAACAGTAGGCTGAACTTCAAGTAAGAAAAAGGCACTTTTCTTGCAACTCCCTCCCCCCCCACCACCCTCGGTGCAGAGGGCTCCAGTCCCAAGGGCAAAGGCCCCCCCCCGGCCCCAGCGGGGAGGGCTCCCGGGGCATCCCCGGCTCCCGCCGTCTCCGGGCCAACAGCCCCGGCCGTTCCC
>WAAD01016224.1:10495-27906 GCA_013389945.1 Fregata magnificens
GGGGGAGAAAAAAGAAGTGTTGCCTAAGAGGAATTGGAGCTTCCTGTACAGAGTCATTTAATGATTTAAATACATAGGTGATGTTATTTTCTTTTTTTTTTTTTTTAACCTTTATTAAGCACATAGCTTGGAACACCACTTGAGAAGGAACAGTGAAATAGAAGAAGGGCTTTATCTATTCATTGTATCTTATCTTACTTTTGTACATTAAATCTCCTTCTAAATGTCATATAAGATTAGGAAGTAGCAATCAGATTCCTCCTGAGAGTAGACTTTTATTTCAGATATAATCCAAAGCCAACTGGTGTCTTTTTCTTTGCATTTCATCTCTTTGCATACCTAGTACAGATATTTGAAAGGCATCATTTAATATGTCCCTTTAACTAACTCTGCAGCACTTTGTAGACTCTGTTCAAATATTATTTAGATTGTTCTCTTTGCCAACCAGATGAATTTCAGAAGCAAAGTAACATAACAGAAAATAACAGCAGCTGGTGCTATATTATGTAGAAGTAGCCGCTGTGGCTGGAGTATGTCCCATCTCCAATGTTCAGGATAGGGACAGATTCTTATACTTTCTCCGAGTGAGGTGTCTGCATCTGGTCACAATGCAGTTGCCTCAGACCAGAAAACTGCTTTCCTTCACCGAACCAAGTGGGATGGATCCTAGATATCTAGCCCTGAGAGATTCAGGCATGCTGATATGTCTGCAACATACTCATAAAATCTGCATAATTCAGCACCTCACTCCCCATCCTTCATCATTTTTCCACTACTGGCTCTGGACTCCCTCTCAGAGGTGCCCGTTTCTTCCTCGCCTGTGAAGCAGCCATTACCTCCCTGCTTAGGAGGGCCAGAAAGCAGCAAATGCAGCCAGGAGTGAAGATACAGTGCCAAAGACATTGCCTGAGCATCAGTCAGCCAAGGAAGAGACGAGGCAATTACAAGTGCAGTAGAGCAGAACACCTATAGTGAAGTTCCTACATAACAAATTTTCATCATCCTGAATCCTCCCACAGCCTAAGCCTGTGCATTTTTCTCCTAGATTGCAAGTGTAACAGCCTTTTTTCCAGATTATCCGGCTTTTCATCATTACCTACAATTTCAAACAACTGTTTTTCTTCAGTGTCTCCATGCTGTTGCATTGCACAAAATGTAACGTATCTTGTAGCCCAGAGCCCAGCTGTTTTAATGAGGGTTGTGGGGTTTTCCCACACACACGCACTTATTTTGAGTGAATGAAAATAGGAGAACGGAGGCAGGAGATGTAGGACATGCCAGTTTCCAAAGATGAAGTTCAACCACACTTTTTAATTTGCCCTTATTAATACTGGGGAATCATTGCCTGAGAATACTTTCTAAAATTACTGTTCTTTCTTTCCTAAATGTTACTTGCCATACAGGTAATCCTTATGTATCACAGGAGACTGGGATTTTTTTTTTTTAACTATTATTTGTTTTAGAGTACAGAGGTGCTGTAAAATAGAGATGTTAAACAGGCTTTCAGCTGACTAACTTTTCTCTCACGAGCAGGTGCCAGAAATTTCTGAAAATAGGGTGTAAGGGATTAGTACAAGAAAATATAACTGTATGGGGAACTGAGAGCAGAAAAAAAAAAAAGACCAATAGATGAATTATCGAAATCTTTCTAAAAAGAAAAGAAGCAGCAAGGTGCAATTCTTCAAAGTGAAAAAAGAACCATTAATTGGACTTGACACAGTTTTAAATGTAAACATTTTATGATATAGCCTTTCCGATACTTATTTGGTTACTTGAAACAGTTGTAGTCAAAGCTCCATTCAAAATAACTTTTTTTCATTGGATTCATTGATGTCTGAGGTGGGAGTGGTGCATTAGTTTGTAATCCTTGAGTTAAGCAGGGTGGGATAATTTCCTAGGAGTGTTTCATTGTTTCCATTATTTAATCTAACACCAGTTAAGCGTAGCAGAGGTGCTTCATGCTGTGAGAGAGCTACAGCAGGCTGCTCAGAAGGCTTTCAAACATAAAGCTGGAAATATGCACTGGAGTTCTGGGGAAATATGTGCTAGAGTTCTGGGCTATGGCAAGAGGACCTCTTAAAATGGGAGATATAGAAGAAGGAGCTGATGATTGTGTCTTTGAGAACTGTCTGCAGGAGTTTTTAGCGGGTGTCTGAGTGATGGAGGGAGCTGTGTGAATGAGGAGAGGTTTGTCACTTTGGAAGCAGGCTGAAGAGATGAACACGAGGAGGTTGCTAAGCGCTTTGTAGAACGCTTAGCCTGTGGACCCCATAGAGGAGTCTTGGCTTTGCGGTCTCTACCTTTTCTTCCTGGAATGAAAGACTGGAAAACATAGACTGGTATGGGCTGTCAGTGTTGAAAGAATCGAGCAACCTGGCCTCACATCTGCAAACATGCTAATAGTAAAGCTCTCCCACTGTCCTGGTTTTGGGTGGGATAGAGTTAATTTTCTTTCTAGTAGCTGGTATAGTGCTGTGTTTTGGATTTAGGATGAGAATAAAGTTGATAACACACTGATGTTTTAGTTGTTGCTAAGTAGTGCTTATGCTGGTCAAGGACTTTTTCAGCTTCCCATGCTCTGCCAGGTGCACAAGAAGCTGGGAGGGGGCACAGCCAAGACAACTGATCCAAACTGGCCAAAGGGATATCCCATACCATATGACATCATGCTCAGTATATAAACTGAGAGGAGCTGTCTGGGGGGCAGCGATCACTGCTTGGGAACTGGCTGGGCATCGGTTGGCAGGCGGTGAGCAGTTGCATCACTTGTATTTTCCTGGGTTCTCTCTCTCTCTCTCTCTCTCTCTGTTTTCCTTTTCATTACAATTTATTATTATTATTATTTTTATATTTTAATTATTGAACTGTTCTTTCTTATCTCAACCCACGAGTTTTCTTACTTTTGCCCTTCCAATTCTCTCCCCCATCCCACTTTGCAGGGGGGCAGGTGCTGAGCAAGTGTCTGTGTGGTGTTTAGCTGCCTGCCGGGTTGAATCACCACCCACTGCCTTCACCTGCTCCCCTGTCCCAGCACTCCCTGCTCAGTGGGACTTCAAATGGTGAGAGAGAGCCCATCCAGCAGGGCACTGCGGTAACAGCCAAGCCTAGACTGCAAGAGTCCTATGGTTGGGCTGCCATTATAAACTCTTCTGTCTGTCATATCTTCCGATAGATAGCCACAGGTCACAAGCAGTTTTGCATAAATTAAGGGCAGCACACAGACCAGTGCTTGTCAGTAATTACGTGTTTATATTAAACTTGTAAATTAAAGTGATGCTCAGAAAATGCATCCTATTGTTTTGTCATATAGCAAAATCACAGTGAGGGAAATCTTTGGAATTTTGTGTTTAGTTTGAAGCTTGCAGTCAAATTGCTAAAGGCTAACCGGTGCCTGTTAGAGCCAAGTAATTTTTTGAATCAGAATGTAAGGTGAGGTTGCTGAAATGTTATTTCCTAACATGTCACATTGAAGACTTTGTGCTTTGTACTGTTCTGAGAAATTGCTGTTGCTAATAATGAAGAATAACTATTGAGGTAGTAGGAATAAAAGAAATATTAAAATAAATTTTCCTTCTGTTTTTGTTCCCCTTGGGCTAGCAAGTGGCTTTTCCACAGCAACTAAATAGGTAAGATTAATACTTTATTAAAGATGTAAACAGTTGATTGATCACTTCTCAAAAGTCAAATAATTAGGAAAAAAAAAATACAGTTTTTTATACAGACCTACTGATCCAGAATCAGTGATCTGCCTGAATAAAATTGTGAACATTAAAACAGTGGTTGTCATATTCTCTACTGGAGAGAAAGCTGACTCCTCTTATTGCCCAAGTCTATAGTGAAAATATTTGGGAAAGAAATAATTATTACATTTATACATTCAGGCTTCCCCAGGCTACAATTGCTTTTTTTCTTCTCAGAATCAACTGCTGAAACCCCTACATCACCGCTCCTGTTAATAACTTAGTCATCATTTTAGTGGGCAGTGAATAGGCTTTTAATTTTCATTCTGTTCATTTATAAAGAAATGAATTCTCAGTCCTGCTATTTGCAGTTACAGATGTAACGTTGGTCAAATCTCAAATAGCTTACATACGCCCTTTTGTCCCAGAGAAGTTCCCCAAAGTTTGATGTGGGAGCTTTTACAGACTTGAGAGGATGCTTATCCCAGGGCTTTCGTGGACATTTCAGAGTAGAAAGGAAAAATCCTGGAAGCTCTTTATTTCTTTCTTCCTCTGCCTTGATATGAACAGGACAGGTTTATTTTATTGTGAAGTGAGCCACTGGATAAGAAACAAATAATAAACCCCATTCCCTGCCTTCACTGTTATGCCAGCTTAGCCTTCCTGCTTGAACCTGCCTGGGAAGCAGTGAAAGGTCTGACCTGCTCCCTTTGGCATCCAAGTCCTGCTCGTGGTTAGGCTGCGGCAGCCTGAATGAGCCAGACGGAAGCACCAGGCGCATATCCTTCTCTCAGAGCCAGAGGAAAAGGTGACACTTAAAACAGGAACATCCCTCATCTTTGCGGGTTAGATGCGCTCCAGGTCCTCAGATGTTCAGGACATCCAGTAACATAATTCAGTAGCATAATGCCTCTCTCTCTTCAGTCTTCAGATTGTGACACAAAATCAATGAGAGCATTGATTGCAAAGCTAGCGCTGTTAAAAGTTACTTTTGTTTATTTTTTTCCCCTGAAGAGAGAGAGGTGCCCATGAGCATTCTTATTGGCTTAATGAGCTGCTGAAAAGTTTCAACCAACATGACACTAAAATTACTTTTTCGTCATGAAGATAGGAAAAAATAATTCTTAATAGCTTGCTGCTGCTATAACTGCCTGTATCTTCAGCTTACACTACAGGTATTTTTCCCAAAAATGGCATCAGCTGCATATGAGAAAAAGAGAAACCCAAGGTGGCTTAACAAAACAACTTTCCTCTACTTATCAAGTTTCAGCTTTCTTGTCTATTTTTAATAGACGCTATAGCATTACGTCTGTCAAAGGCATCACAGGAAGGTACAAAGAACTGAAAGAATTTTCAGGTACCTATATTAGATTATGAGACAGGTTTTATACCCTCATCTCTGTAACAAGCAAAGAGAAAAATCAAAGCTTTATAACCGTTCTGAAAACACAGAGGTTATTATAAAGGTTATTTATTAAACATATTACCACCAAATATTAATGTATATTGCCTAGAATAAAAATTAACTAGAGCTGATATTTGCTTCCATTATACAGTTCCAATTGGATTAATATTCTTGTTTCTTTAATTAGTAGGAAAGTTACTGTGAACAAAAAAAAAAAAAAAATTGTACTTCTCAGTTGTGAACTTACTCAGGAAATACATGTCAGCCGCTCCTCTTTGACTACAATTCTTTGACTAATATCTACCCTGTTATTTCTTAAAGTAATAAATTGTGGAAAAAGAAATGTGTGCTTGGTATGTTACAGACCTGACTTACCTCTCCTGTTTGAATAAAAATGTCTCATTTGGAAACAATGGAGTTGGGCTTTCTTCTTCTCATTACATACACTATGTAAAGAAATAAAATTATATGTGTTTCTTCTGATGTCTGCTTAGATCACACCTTCCCTAAAAGTTTTAGCCTTATCCTGTTTTGTATCACACGGTAGGGAGTATCAGGCAATAATATATGCTGTGAGAACTAAAACTCAGATCTTATCTTGATGAACCTATATTTATCAGAGACTCCTGAAAAATTCTTTTTGCCTGTTCAAATAGAAAATAATTTGTCTTTACTTAGAATTAACACATTTATTATGCATGTGACTGTACTTGCTTTCTTGGACTGAAATACTCCTTTGAGTGAGTGCAGCCTGGTGTGGAAGAGGAGGTGAACTCCTGCTCGGAGCAGGCTCAGGGGGACTCGATCCCCCTTCTGGGAAAAGGAGTGAACTTTATTTTTAGTAGTTATGGACTGCATTTGTGAAGGTAAGCTTAAATTGCTTCTTACTTATTTTAGGCTTATTTTTTCTAAGAGATGTATCCCAAACCACTTCCACTGTGCTAGTAATGGCAGTGCTCTCTGCAGTGTGCTGCTGATGGATCACTGGAAAACTGGTGTTTGCACAATGACTGGGCAATAGGTGTCCCTGAGATTGCTGTAAAAAAAACCCCACACAATGAAATTTGTTACTTCACCCAGAAGCTTGAAAAATGAGAAAGAATACAGTGTTTTGCATAAGTATTTGCTATTGTTTGTTTCAGCCTGGTTTTAGTAGGTTTAGGAACATGCTTAAGGCAACTGTGTTCGTTAGACCCACAATTACCACACACACACACACACACAAATCAAACTATTGTCATGACTGAAACTTGACAGTTAAAAACCAATTGGACAGTTTCCGTTGCTGCAACTGTGTTCTTCTGGTAGCTGATTTTTTTTCCTCAGAAGTTCTCTCTGCAGGTAATAGTTATGTGCTATCTGAAATCCAGAGGGCAATATCTCTGCAGTCTTATCTATCTTTCAGCTCATACTTTTAAACTTAAAGACCCAGGCATGAGGGGTAACAAATTTCTGCAGCAATGGAAAATGTCAAGCACTGATGAACAGTGACTAGCATGAGGTTTAGAACAACTGAAATTTTCACTCTCATTCCATCAAGCCTTACTTGTGACCACGCTCTTTGGGCATTAAGAACTCTGCAAAAACCAGTGGATAAATGAATCCACACAAACAGGAAAAATGCCTGGTAGACATTGTAGGTGAGAGTCACCAATCCTAAATTTAGACATTTAAATATTATTGTTAATCATTAAGCTAGTTACACTATGCTCCTTCTGCAGTCTTCCAAAAGAACTAGCATGTGATTCACTTGATCTGTGATAGATATAACATTAGGATGATGTGACTGTTGCCCTGCCCTCCTCTGGCTGTATCTACTAGCTGTTGCTTGAAGGTAATCATGGGTCATTAGCTCAGGCATTTATACTAGATCAGATTAATCCCATTTTATACCATCATTAGTTTTTTGAAATCAATATCCCATTGAAAGGGATGCATTTTTGGTGCTTTTGTACTAGTTTATCAACAGGTAAGCTTAAAAAGATGCTTAGTTTACCACATTTGTGTACAATTCATAAGTATTTGAAGTTTTTTTTTAAAGTAGGAAATAATGATCTTTTTACAAGGAATAATATTTTCCTAGGGTAGGTGAGGGTTCCTTGGACATCTTGAAGTGCTCATACTGTATTGGTATGTACTACATAAAATTCAACAAAGTAAATTAATATACTAAAAGATCATGATTTGAAATGGAAAGCCTACAATTCTGCAACTGCATATCAATGGATAGAGCATTTCTGTATATCTGGTTTACAAGTACAGGTTTTATTAAGACAGCAAACTACCTAATAAATATTTTCTTAGCAGAGCAAGATATTGGTACTAAACCAGAAAACTTGGTAACCGCTCTGTGAATCTGCTTTGGTACCATTAGGGGATACATTTAACAGGTGCGTTTTCATAACTAAAATGAAAAATGAAATAAAAGTAACTGAAGTTGAATTCTCTTCTTTTATGCCTTTGGCATCATAGATATTAATGACACCATGTTAGGTGGTTGTCCATTCAAAATAGCATTGCAAACAATGTCTAAATCTTCAGTGATAACTTTTTCACTACCTTTGAAATTTTATGATGTGCTGACAATAATTTTCAAATCAAAGAGTCACTATTCCTACACATCACTCCTCCAGCATATCTGCTTCTCTCAATGAAAGGTAGAAAGAGAATTAATCTGGAACTCCAAGTTCATTTTTTCTTTCATTTCTTCACTGGTACCACCCACCCTTAAAATAACCCCCCTGAAATAATTCTAAGATCTATACATCACCACTTTTATGATCTATCTTTTAAATGTGCCTGAAACAAAAGCTGCACACATGCACCATGGTAAGATGTGAGTGCTAAAAGATGTATGTCTTTGGTCAAACTTTGTAAGATTGTTTCTAACACAAGCAAAAGGTGACAACTAAAAGTGTAAAGATAATAGTGAAGAAAACAGTTCTCCTGATGGGTTGCTTAGATATTAGACCAAACAGCGTGTAAATCCAATTTAGCAAAACTTCAGTGAAAAGTATAAAATCTAAAAACAAGAGTAAAAGGTCTGAACCTTGGGTGATATAAATCATAAGTATGGTGTAAGTATCGTGGTGTTTGATACAGTGGTCCAGCTCTGTTGTCTTCAGTGTATGAATGGGAATGAACAAAACGATAAACATTCATTTTTGGATGCATCTCTAAAGCTGAATTAAGCCCTTAATATTGCCTCCATCTACTGGTGTGTGGCTCACTAACCGTCTCAAAAGCCACAGGACTGTAGAAATCTGTTGGCGCATGGTGCCAGTGCAGAAGGGACCTTGTCATTTGTCCTCTGAGGGCTCAAGTGCTGCTCTGAAGATAGAGGACTTGCTGCTCACTATGTCATCCAATATAAATACGAATCAAAGGCCCATGAAGATGTTAGAGCAAAATAATACCTGTTGCAGCTTCTGATAAGATGATCAGCAGTAGATGGCCAACTCCTTAGAATACTGTCCAATAAATTAATATCTGGTACATCTGTGGCTAAACGAATCTTCCTCAAGTTCTAGATCATTAATTGGCAATGCTGAGGTTTGTATTTGCCTAGCAATTATCTTCTACTTTTCTCATGTTCTGCAGTAATTTGCAGCTGACTATTCTTTTTCATTCTTTCGTTTACTATTTTTACTTATAAATAATTTCTCTGTATTTTGCATGGGTGTGGAAGAGATAAGTTACTAATTTTTTTTCTTGCATTAAGGGGTAGCATAATCTCTCTGATTCTTTTTACTCATGGAGCTTTCTGTTTGCAGCAGATGTTAATAATCCTTTTGAAGCCCCTGAACTTCCATGTTCTATAAAGTCTAGTCAATTTTTTATTTCATGCCATCATGCTTAATCTTTTTACTGCTAAAAATTGTTCCACTTTGGTAATGGGCATGTCAGTCTTCATCACACCAATATGTGTTATTAGCTCTCATCTCCTGTGCTCATGACTGACTTATCATAGTTTCTTCTTTTTATCTTATAAGCAATCTGCCTTTTCCACTTTTTATCATATATAAAACCATTGGGCTATTTTTATCTTGAATTTAATCACTGGATGGGATAGCTGGCAGATAATGATAGCTCAGTTTTTCATTTGGTGATGTTGCATTTTACAGAACTGAAGCACTAAAAATAATGGTGGTTGTTCTCCGTAGAATTGTACCCATATAAAAAGGAGAAAGTGGGCTGAAACCTAGATAGAACAATGTTTTGTACTTGGAAGTGCATCCAGAAATGTAAAACAATTTGCAATAAGATAAAGAAAAACTATGGATTGTCTGGTTATTTTTCCAACATTCATCTATAAAAAAGTAAAAATCTGATGGGCCATACAAAAAATTTGGGGTTATCTTCTCACTCAGATGGGAAACATTTAGTGCTCCTCACATTTTTTTCTTCCTTGATATTAAATATTTCTTCTTTTTTAGGCGTGATTTTGTAGAGAAACAAGACTTATATATTCACACTGCCAGCTAAATTCAGTTGGCAAAGCATTCAGTGTCATTTTCAGTACCTTAACACTTCCCATTTAGCTTCTGGCTGCCACTCCAAAAGGGAATGGAGTCCAATAGGTCCTGCGTCACATCTGCTAGTCCTGTGTGGATATCGTGGGTGCTCAGGGTGTAAAAATGGCACTAGGCACCAGTATTTAAGTATTTCACGTGTCAGTTCTTGCCTAATAACTTCAGAGCTTATTTCTTTTCCAACAATTTGGCAGAGTGATGAAAACCCAATAGGTACCACCTTTTTCATGGCTTCTGTGAAAACTGTCATCCAGGTAGAGGAGAGTCCTCGTCACCAAGGGAAATCAATCCTCGAGGGGCAGCTTTGGTCAGCATGTACACATGGGATGGCCTGGCAGCACCTGGGTGCTCCTCATCGGCTGAAGCTGATGGACGGTGGGGGCATGGGCAGGAGCTGAGGGTGGGCCTTTTAAGGTTTCAAATCAAGTCCTTCTACTGAAGCCAGTGGGAGATCAGCTCAGCTCAGGAAATCCTACTGAATTCAAGGACTATGTTTTGTCTGAAGATGAATAAGGTTATTCTTAAAGAAATCTTCCTCGAGATACATGATTAGAATTGATTTCCCACATTTAAATTTTCTTTCATTTCAAATGTTGTATGAGAGGGTAACGGCAGCACACAGAATACGTCCAAATGTGATCTTAAATTGCAGTCTGATCACAATATGTGCATCCACATTTTCCTTTTTCATACATTTTCTTTTACATGTGTACTTCTCATTTGCTTTTATTTCATTTTCCTTTAATGATTTTTCTCTAGTACATGTTCATACTCTTTATTGCTCTTCCTGAACAGAATGCCTAAATCTGCTTGCTGTAATTTACACAATAGTCTGAGGCACCAAAGCATTATTTTGTCAGCTATGCTTCAGGTTTTTTCTACCCTTTGTTCTGGGCCTGATATCAGTTTCTGTTAAGCAGCTTCTTGTGAAATACTCTACCACCTAGTAGTCTTAAGTTTCAGGTAGCACACAAGAATACTTTTTACCCTTTGTCAACAGCACAGTTTCAATGTTCTCAGTCTCAATGTCATACTGATGGTAATACATTGCATAGTGGAAAACTATGGAATTATTCTCTATACAACAAGTATTTCTTATGCAAGAATTCACAATAATTTCTTGTTACTGTGCCTTTATTAGAGAGAGAGAGATGTATTCAACATGTTGTCATTTTGAAGGACTTCAATATTTATCCTGAAACCTATTTTCAGCATATAAATTTAAATTTTTTATTCCGTTGCAAAATACGCCATAAATATTGACCCGAACAGCTTGTTGTTTGCATGGAACACTGGAGAATTCAGCAGTAAGACCACTTGTTTGGCCCTTCTTCTACTTTAACTTGACCATGTATTGTGTTTCATTGGCTGCTAGCAAACCAGAAGATTAATTTTTGGTGTTTGACTGCAAGCTTTTATAGATTTAGAATTCCTGAATATGGCCTTTTAAAATCCATAACAGAATCTAGAAACGTTTTTATTGGATTTAAGGGGAGTTGGGCAACATTCCAAACGCATCCATTTCTTCATTCCTTAAATAGTTTCTCTCTAACAATAAATATGCACAATGTCTTTCAAAATATGGGAATTAATGCACAAATAAAATGTAACTGATTTCTGTAATGATACTGGAAATATAAAGGGCAATATAGAGGGACCATTTTGATCATCCAGCTAAGATTTCTTGCACACTTTGTTGGAAGTCAGAGGGTTATGTGACTATTAGTGGGTGAATTAATTTGGCCTGCACTTCTTGGATTATTTTTAAACTTATTGCAGACTTTTGTACTTTAAAAGAAATTAAACGTTTTTATGTTTCAGTGTTGAAGTTATTAGCCAAAAAGCTTTTTGCTAATTAGATAATGAAGCAATAAGTTATTTGTTTGCACTTTTTCCACAGAGTAATGGTAGCATTCTGCCACTAATCCTGTTTACATATTGCCCCACATGTCTGCCATTTGGAACAACGGCTTTCCGCTATCATGCAACAGTCTCAGGATAAGATCCTACTTTACTAATAAAGATGAAGTAGGAAGTTTAAAAGGATTTTAATGGCATTTTAGTCAAAACCCAGATTTCTATGCCAGTGTTTATAGTGTGAGATGAAAATATAGTTTTATTTTAATAAAAGTCCTTACATTTTCCTGCTAGAAAAACATTTTGTGCTAGAAAAGAAAGTTGCTCATAGTGAAACAATTGATAGCTGTCTGTTGTCTGACAACTGGCTTGCAGCCAATGGGGCCGTGGTGAAACATTTGGGTGCAGAATGTCAGTTAAGTGGCTTTTCTCCTGTTATTAAACAATTTTTACAAAAATAAAACATTTTCTACCAGTTTTTACGTCTCTAGTTCCCTTGCTTATTGTGAACTGGTCTCTTACAGTACTACAGGATCTTGCCTATAATTGCTTAGGTAAATTTTGGCTCAGCCCTCATATATGCTTTGTCTCTGTATTCAACGATGCAAGTTCATCTAATTTTTCAAAGAAAGAAAAGGAGGATAGCTTGCAAGTGCTTTAGTTAAAGAGGGTGTTTCTTTTGCTGTGCAGGTATATCTCCTGATGCATTGAATGGAGTTTCTGTTAATATTTGATGCCAATACTTTTGCTTTAAAAATGTACTATCCATATGAAAGGCAGGCTGGAATGTATTTTCTAACTTTGAAGCCACTTATTACAGCAAGGTCTGAATTCAGTGTTGATACTGCTCGAAGCAGTAGGTTGCATTAGATGACCAGCCTATCATCAAGGGAAGCCAGTAGATGTGGGGTTTTTTGGATTTTAGCAAAGCTTTTGATACTGTCTCTCACAATATCCTTCTGGATAGAATGTCCAGCACACAGCTAGACAAGTCCATAATATGTTGGGTGAGCAACTGGCTGATGGGTTGGGCTCAAAGAGTTTTGGTAAATGGGGTTACAGCAGGCTGGTTGCCAGTGGAGTTCACCAGGGCTCAATTTTAGGGCCAGTTCTCTTCAATGTTTTTATAAATGAACTTACATGAACTAAGGTTGCTGGTCATACTAAACTAGGAGGAGTGGTGGACTTCCTCAAGGGTAGAGAGGCCTTACAGAGACATCTGGATAGACTAGAGAGCTGGGCAATCACCAACCATATGAAATTTAACAAGAGCAAGTGTAGGATTCTCCATGTGGGACAGGGCAATCCTGATTATACATACAAATTGGGGGACGAGAAGCTGGAGAGCAGCCTCACGGAAAGAGATCTGGGGGTTTGGGTTGATGGCAAGTTGAACATGAGTCAACAGTGTGCTCTGGCAGCCAAAAGGGCCAACTGTGTCCTGAGGTGCATTAAGCACAGTGTAGCTAGCCAGTCAAGGGAGGTGATTGTCCCACTCTACACTGCCCTGGTGTGGCCCCACCTCGAGTAGCGTGTGCAGTTTTGGGTGCCTCAATAAAAGAAAGACACCAAACTATTAGAATGTGTCCAGAGGAGGGCGACCAAGATGGTGAAAGGTCTCGAGGGCAAGACTTACTAGGAGCGGCTGAGGCCACTTGTTTTGTTCAGCTTGGAGAAGAGAAGGTTGAGGGGTGACCTCATCGCAGTCTACAACTTCCTCAAGGGGGGCAGTGGAGGGGGAGGTGCTGTTCTCCTCTCTCTGGTGACCAGAGATAAGACATGAGGAAATGGAATGAAGCTGTGTCAGGGGAAGTTCAGGTTGGACATTAGGAAAAGGTTCTACACTGAGAGCGTGGTCAGTCACTGGAACAGGCTCCCCAGGGAAGTGGTCACGGCACCAAACCTGTCAGAGTTCAAGGAGCATCTTTATGATACTCTTTCAGTCATATGGTTTAGTTTTAGGTAGTCCTGAGAGGAGCAGGGAGTTGGACTTGATCCTTATGGGTCTGTTCCAACTTGAGATATTCTATGATTCTATGATTCTATGTTGCTATCTCTGCCAAAGTTAAGTTGTCAAAGAAAAGCAAATATTTTGGTTTTGTTGTCAGGCAAGTGCCAAATGAGAGGATCTACTGCTCATTTATGCTCTCCCTTCCCTCAGATTTTGGTAGTGATGGGGTAATTCTCTTGTATGAAGCTGTCAGCCCTGCCAACTTCACTTAGTGTTTTATAAGTTAATCTTTATGATATTATTTCTTTGTCTTCATTCAGTGAAGTTTAATACAAGCTTTTTTCCACCTTCCATTATTACAGAAGGGCTTCCTTGCTTTATAAATGGAGAAGATGAGTAAGGAGTTTCCTTCTGCCACTGTCACTACGTGCCTGTTTTGCAAATAATTACATTCCTCTCTATGGGCTTTACGTCAAATTAGTGGGGACATTTTCTAGCACTTCTTTGTTAGAATGCTGGTGGTTATAGCATTGTCTACCTGCTATTGAAAAGGATGAGTGAATATGATGAGACAAACCTCAAAAATGATTCTAGAACTGGGATAGGTCAAGACCTCCAATTCTGCTCTTTTTAATTAAATCAATTATTATTCTTAAATCTAAAAACCGTATGGATATTTTATAAGTCATTTCACCGAGAAGTTACTAGGACTCCCTCTTTACTTAAAGGAAAGAGGGGAGCAGTTTGCCTCAAAAGACCACAAAAGAAGCTGCTCTTGAAGATTCTTGAATTCTTTTAGGACATTTTTAAAATGCCATCTACAATATAGAAGTAGAAAAGGCCAGTAAAACTAAAATGAAGGTGGAAATGGAAGGACTATATGCTGTTATTTTGATCAATAATTTAGTTTCAGTCCGTTAGTGTAAGCATTCAAAAAATTCTTTTTTTTTTTTCCCCCAAATCAGCTCAATCATCCTCAGATGCTTGACCTTATTTTTATATTAGGTCTTATATATCTTATAAGTTATATATATATATATATATATCTTATAAGGTCTAAAATGAGACCTTATTTTCCTCTCTCTTACTTGGTGGGTAGATATTCTATTTATACCTTTAACCTATGCCCTCAACTTTAAGCTACAATAATCAACGTATTGCCAAGCTGAAGCATGAGTACTTAAAAATCAGTATGAATAGCCTGAGTGCCATGAGGTTTAAAACAAAAAGAAGTACTTAGTAAATTGATATCATTGTGTTTGCCTTCAATCTTTTGATCCTTTTCAACTTATTCAGTTTTGTCACCTTTAATGAAGGAACAGAAGTGTATTTATTTTTTTACTTTTTAAATGGAATTCACTGGAATTCACACTTGATTCCCTAACAGACTAACCCTAACTGTTGCCAGAGTTATGACAAAATTTGGAAGCTGATAAAGGAAGAAATCTTAGCATTTGTTTGTCTGTTTGTTTGATTTTTATTCCAAGAAACTATAAGAAGAAAATCTTTCAAGAGCCAGCCCCTGGCCATTGATATCCTGTTATGTCTGACAGGGGTGTAGGATAATGGTTTCTGAAACCACTGTGTCTTTTGGAAATAGGTATTAGAAAATAGATGATGGAGCAAAAACTTTAAGGACATAACCTTTTCTATAACAAGTTGTATAAGTTTGTGATTACTGGTTTCATTGCTTACATGTAAAATTAGCTTTAGGAAATACCATTGTAGCATCAGAACAATCCTAAATGCTGAGTTATGAGGTGTCTTGTGACAGAGGCCTCTAAGAATTTCCTACAGTGGTGTGCACAGCAGCAGCTAGAATGTTACTTCTGAGAATCAAGTTTTCTACTATGACTTTCACATATTCCACTCATTTAGGTATGAAGTTCGGAATTACAACATGTTTTGCATAAAGACATGCTCTTCTTATTAGGAACAGATGAGGAACTGATTAGGAACAACTCCTATTTTCTCCTTTGTGTAACTACATAACTATAGTAGTACAAAAATACTCCTTTGCCTCATGACAAACAGTGCTGTTGATTCTCAGGTGTGTGCAGTCATTTTGCATAAACTTGTCTTGATCTTTAATGAGAACCAAAAGGGAAAAGAATATATTCAACAAAAAGAAAATATGGCCAACTTGGTGGAGTGCAGGTACTGAATCTCTGTTTCCTTTCTTTCCAAGTGAAAATGATTGATGTGGCATGACGTGGAGTCAGCACGGCTGCTGTAGCTTGGCCTACATCAGTTCCCTCTGAAGACAGCAATAGCTGGTTCACTCTAGCCACGGGCTGCACAGTTCTCTGAAGTGAGTGTTCATTAAAGCCTTCAGAAATCAAAAAGGGAATAAATTAGTTAGCTACTATGGAACTCATTTAGCATTAAGGATGCAAGAGAAAAGCTAGTCAAAGAAACTGATGAGAAATGTGTGATTCAAGTTGATGCAGAAATATCTATGCATTTTATTTTAATCTCTCTCCCCTTCTTTATTTTGTGTTTTCCTTGATCCTACCTAAAATGGGCTGTATGTTGTGGTGGGTTGACCCCGGCTGGACGCCAGGTGCCACCAAGCCGCTCTATCACTCCCCTCCTCAGCAGGACAGGGGAAGAAAATGAGATGAAAAAAACCCCTCATGGGTCAAGACAAAGGCAGTTTAATAAAAGCAAAGATCATGTGCGGCAACAGAAGGAAAAGGCAAACCAAGATCCCACTCCTCACCTCTCACCAGGAGGCGATGCCCAGCCCCCTCCCGGGAAGCAGGGCCCCAGCACATGTGACGGCTGCTCCCGAAGACAAACGTTGCAAAACAATGAATGCCCCCCATCTCCTCCTTTCTCCCAGCTTTTATCCCTGGGCAGACATCACATGGTATGGAACAGCCCTGGTCAGGCCGGGTCAGCTGTCCCAGCCACCCCCTCCCAAGATTCCACCCACCCCCAGCCCACGGTGGGGGATACGGGGGGAATGTTGGAGAGACAGCCTCGACACTGTGCAAGCACCACCTGGCAACAGCCAAAACACAGGTGTCACCTCCAGCCACCAACTCAAAGCATAGCAGGCTGCCACAGGGAAAAGCCAACTCCATCTCAGCCAGACCCAATACATATAGAATCAGACCAAAAATTGCACCCAAGTATCCTCTTTATCATAAGGAATAGTAACAGGTACCCACAAAGGAGATGGAGAGCTGAGCAAGTATAAAGTGGCTTTTCCCTCCTATGCTCTTCCAGTTTCCAGCAACCCTCAGGTCTTTGAAAGTTATCCTGCTTTCCAGCATGCTTCCACCTAGATTATTAAAGTTTCCATGAACTGACATATGAAAAGCAGATGTTGACCAGCAACATGTTTGACTCTCTGGACTTCGTTGTTACCTCTTGCAGACAGTGTCTACTACCCTCCTTTTCTACAGTCCTGAGTGTCTTTGATGCTCCTCAGTTACAGCTCTCCCCAGCAGCAGAGCTGGAATGAGCTTCAGGCCCCATACTGGGCTGAAAAAAGCAGAAGGATAAAGCACAGACAGTTTTGGAATAAGCAGGAGAAAGATGAACTTACTGGAAAAAGAAGCTGCAGGAAGGTCAGAGAGAAGAAGGGATAAAAGTTCCCGTGTCCTGTGTTATATAGGGTATCCTGTACAATCATTTTAAAAGAAAATAGGTTGGATTAGTGGTTTAACTGCAGTTTAAGACAGGATGAAGACTTAAGAATGCTGGAGATGATAAGCAATTTTATTCCCTCTTGATCAAATGCTAGGATTATTTTAATAAAAAAAGCAGAAGTTTAGTATCAAATTAATAGTTATTCATAGCTCTATATTAGCATATTCAAACCAATAATCCATCTCTCATCTTTCCCCTTCTACTCAGACTCCTATTGCACTGTCTTCCCTGCCTCTTTCCTCTTTTTTATAATCTTAGTTCACAAAAAGGACTGAGGAAATGCTGACATGCTTGCTTCTCAGTTGACTTGGGGGGGGGGGGGGGGG
>WAAD01016226.1:0-18912 GCA_013389945.1 Fregata magnificens
AGAGGATTGCTAGCGTTTGAGTTAAGTTTTATGCCTGTGTTTGCATTAGTCCAATTGGTCTTATAATACCTTATTGTTGTAGGTAACGCCCGTCGTGCTAGCCTCTGGATCCCCCAAATGGATGATTCTTTCACTGAACATTCCTGTGAGTTAGTCAGATAGGAACTGAAGCACAAGGGAGTTTAAGCATCTCATGCAGGAACTTGTAGCAGAGAGAGGCCAAATGAAGCCTTCTAAATCCCATATTTAGCATCTTAACTACCAGCATGTTAGCTTGAGTTAAAAGCAGGCTTAACTTATTTTTCCAATTTGGAGGATTGCTGATCCCCAGACCCTTTTGATACCTCATAGCTGCTAAAGTTTATCTTCTTCAGACAGATGATTACCATATTATTTACTCAATAATCTCAGTCAATTGAGCTGTGGTAACAGGTTGGACCACACTCTTTGTGAGCAGGAGTTCAAATTTTCTTATGCTTGTCCTAATTCTTTATTGTGCCAAATGTTCTGCAATTTACATTGCCAAATCCTTGCTTGCCAAATGTTATATTTTCACAAAAGTATATTAAACATAGATTTGCTATCCAACACTTGGTTTTTGGCCCCTCCCAGTGCCTTTCAGGGTGCATGACGTAAATTCAGTGAGAACTTTCATAAAAGGGTAAACTGAATTGCATCTCCCTTGCACGGGGCTTGGTGTGCATATGTGAATAGTTACTATGGATTGCTGGGAAGAGGATACTTGGATGAACCATGGCATGTTTGGATCAAGTCTAAGGTCTGTTCTCTGGTGGTGTTATTTCTAAGGATCCATCTGCTGTTCAAATGCCTTGTTACAGGAGTCTCAGTGGCTTCCTAAAACACTCTTTTGTCTTGCAGTGCAGGTGAGACAGGAAAAGTTTTGACTTTGAATCAAGACAAAGTCCTGCAAGAGCCAGTGTTAGAAGGGTTGGCTGACATCCAGGTCAGTCCCATCTATACTGTGGGACTGAAGAGGGTGCAGTGAGAGCCGCGGTGCACAGAAACCTTCCCATGTGATGTCTTCTACAGTTTCTGTACGACTAAAACCTCTCTGGTGTAGAGCTGGTGTTTTCTCACTCAATCACCTTTTGGGAGTCCTAACTCACCAAGTTGGCTTTCCGCACCTGTTGAAGCTTGAGAAGCAGAAGACTTTGGCAGCAAGCTAACTCGTCATTTCCCAATGGTAGGGTGAGGACCCTGCACCCCATTTTCCATACTTTCAGGCACTTCAGTGTATCTCAGTTCACAACCTAGTACTTCAAAACGGTGCCAGGCTGTGTTGAGGCATGCTGACCCCTGCGCAAAGCCTGAGGTGCTTTCGCAGTAACATGGCTGCAAGATCCCCTGGGCTAAACTACCTTTTTGCCCTTCCTTTCCCATTTCCCAGCAGGCACAACTCTTTTTAAAATGTAAACTACTGATTTGGAAGTACCTAGCAACAGAAGGCATTACGCAGAGGAGAGGCAGGCTATCACTTGCTCAGAGAGAGCTCAGGGGAGGATGTCTCTTTGTTCAGTATGCCAGCAAAAAAACGTCCCAGGATAATCAATTCTGCCAGTGGCTTTCACACGCTTTCAGGCACAGCGATGGAAGTCAGCCTGGTGCAGCTGTTAGAGGTGGGCCTGGGAGGAAGGAGTCCACATATCTGTAACAACTCCCTTTGGAAGTTGCTGGCAAAACTCCTGGTAGCTTCAACAGGTTTTGGAGCAGGCGTGAAGTAGTGCAGCCAAAGCGAGAATCTTATCTGCTGCGTGGTTTAGGTTAAAAGAACTACATTCGTCTATGTGTCTGTTGCTCCATTCCATAAACTGGCAAGATAGTAGTAATAATACCCACCATGTGGAAGTCAGAAGGGGTTGCAAGGATTAATTAGCATTTGTAAAGATTGTAAAGAAACGTTGAGATCTTTTGATGGAAAGAAGTTAGCAAGTGCCAAATACTAATATAACAACAAGGGGAAAATAGCCATCAGTCTGCATTCACTCCTGGAATGTAATGGATTATACCAGAAGCCTTGGCTTAAACATTAGTGTGTGTGTGTGTGTTTAATGATGAATTTTTCGATTACCTTTTCTTTAAAAATGTCAGCTGAATCTGTAAAACGGCTTTGCTTCTTGGTGGTGGAAACTTATAATCTCTTGTCTCCTCTCATGTTTGGAATGAGACTCTCTTTTGCCTGCACTTGCAGTCTGTTCCCGTTAGCTGTATCGCTTTCTTACCACGGCAGCCTTTCGCTATCCTCCCCACCTTGTTGCCCACATCCTCTCACTTCCCTTCTGCTGTTGGTCACACTCCTCTCTTCTATACTCCCATCTGCTTTGCTCCTTCACCTTTGCTGCCCTCAACTCACCTGCCATTTCTTTTAGCAGTATGATGAAATGCAGACAAAAGAAAGTGTATGTTGTGTGGCATCAAACCAATGCTTTGTAGACCAGTGCTTTGGTCATGGTGTGCAGAGGCAAGGAGAATCACAATATGAAGTAATGCCGTGCTCTCCAACAAGGGCACACTCATTGCTATCTGGAAGCAACCCAGAGCTCATAAGTCCAGCCCAGGTTAGTGCTGCTTACCCTCTCCTGCAACCCAGGTGCCAATGCCAGAGGAGTATGAAAGTATTTTGCCTGTTGGACAGGCTAGAGCTGGGACAAGGACTGAAAGCTTGGGACCAGGCTTTGTATCTAATGAACACAAAGCACAGAAGGGCCTGGGGGTAGGCTGACCAGTTAGGGCAGAGGGTGGCTGTTTGGCAGTGAAAGATTTGCTAAAGAACCAACAGGACCTGATCAGTAACTTGCTGTGAACGTACAACTGGCACTACCACTCAGCTCCCTGTGCCCATGCAGAGCTCATCTGCGTGGAGATGCTACAGTATAAAGCATTTTGCACCAGCTATTACAGACTGGTTCCCCATGTGGAACTGCTATTCCAGAATGAAACTGAAATAATAATAATAATAAAAAAGTGCACCATAATAATTGCTCTGACTTGGAAACATACTGTATACTGCAGAAAAGCCCCTTACTCTGGCACAGCACCTCCACAGGGCAGTTTCTCTGTGTTAGGTGCCTTATGCCCCTAACAGCTGCGTATGTCCTGTTGGAAGTCCACAGACTGCAGGCACTTCTAGGGTGAGCAAATTTTTATTTTCTTCTATTTCCTAGTTTTTATCTGGGTATTTTCTGTGAATAACTCATGACTTGTAGATAGTTTGTTAGTGAATATTTGAAATGAGAGACGTTTTTGTTAAACTTTAGAGTTCCATGAAAACTTGGGGGTTTTTTTTACCCTTTTTAAAGAACTGTGGCTTTTAGATTTGTATTTCCAGTGTGATTGGTCAGGTCTCATGAACTCAAAGTCAGCTTTCCACGGACTTTCTCCAATGGTTTACACCAAGTTGTTTGGTAGTTCCTTATGAGTAACTTCTCCTGGAATAAGGATCACAGCGGAGCAATGTAAGGGGAACAGGCGCATCTAAGGGAAAACTAACTGAAAGGATAAAGCCAGAATATTTTATTGCGTTTATGCGGGTGTAGTTGCAATGGCTGCATTTCAAACTTCCAGCTGTTTAAATTGCGCAGTGCTGTTATACGATGTCTGCAAATCATTGTAATGTTAGTGTGCTGTTCAAAGTGCTGTACGTGACCTTGCATATCTGTACAGGCCTGTTTTATGGAAGGGTTTTTTACCTTTCATGAAGGTGAAAGACACATTGGGATTAGCTTTCGGAGAGATGCATGGAATGTGTCTGCCCCTAATCCTGTTAGCAAATGACAGGATCTGCACTCGTAATTCCTCTGCTGTCTCACTGAAAATGTCTCCTAATCACCTTGGCTGTTGACAGTAGGTTTCTTAAACACCTGAGAAAGAGACAGATGCTTGTCCATGTTAAAAATGAATAGCCATGAATTTCCCTTGAAACCAAATCCGCACCTGCACAGCATCCCTGAGTTGTGTGCATGGGGAATCAGTACTAGAAAACTTTGAGACATCTGATTTTCATTAATTTTTTTTCCTGTTCACCATATGTTGTAGCACTGAACATATTTGTAATGCTGTATCCCCCCTAAAGTGGTTTATTTCAGTTAGCATAAGGCTTCACAGTCAGCTCTGTTTTGGTGCTTGTTCTGCTCTTACATTTCAGATGTGCTCCTGTTTGCAGCGCTTATTTCAATATTTAGTCTGTTGCAGTACATTAAGGCTGCGTCCTCCTCTTGCATATTTTGTGTTGGGAAGAGTGGATGAAAAAAAGATTATTCTATGATTATCTGAATGATTATCTGGTAGAATTATTTTTCCAGGCTCCCTGTGTGCCAATACATGCCTTGTACTTTGTTCCTGCAACACAGACTTTGCTGTATTTCTGAAAGCTCCAGCAGACATCTTCAGGGACCTCTCTGGCTCTGAGCAGTAGTCACTTAGTTACAATCTCTAATCCCCTGGGAAATATAGAGGGGTTTTGACACTTCACGGAGCCCAGGCTAATGCTAACACCCATGCTTTTTACGGGTTCTGACCGTTTGTAGGCATTTCAGATCACATAACATTTCAGGCAAGACCAAAGGAGTTACTAGGCGATGTGTAGTCTGGGTAATCATGACCCGCTATCTTCCAGTTTCCATTCTGTCAGTCGTGGTGGATTTTGGCTTTCCAGGCCCTGGACAGCCGTGTGAACCTGGCCCAATGCTGGATGTTAACAGGAGAGCCTCATACCCAGTCCTGGTGCTTTTGCACCCTGACAGATCTCTTTCCCTCTTCCGGGTCCTCCGGGTATTTCTCCATCAACCTTTCTTCATTCCCCATCTTGTGCCCTGCAGGGATGAAGGCTCCTCATCCACTGCTGCTGTGTGTCTTTCCCCTTCCCCAGCCCAGGGACATGTCTTGTTCCAGGCTCCTTCCTACAGCCCAGTCCCTGTTTGGTCCCTGCTTCCACCTTCCCACCCCACTGGTTCTCTGTCCCAGTCTTGTTCAAATCCATGATTAATTTCAGTCTTAAATCGGTGACTGATGTTATGGTTGCGGAGCCATAGCTGTAGCCTGTGTGCTGATCCCCTCTAGGTGTGGCTGTATTTCAGTGATAGATGAAATAACTCCTTTCAAGACGGGTCCAGCACTATAGGTGGGTGTTGTCCCCTGAAATCAATCAACGTGATGCCATGAACTTTCTTTTCTTCAGGATTCACCCATGGCAGAGTCCTGGCCCGTGTTTCCTCATTACACCCTGCAAAACCTGACAGGCAAGTGAAGAAAAAGCATGAATGCAAAAGGGGATTCTGCTCATAGAGAAGATTGGTTATCTTAAAAAGCCAAAGCCATATTTTATTTCAAATTTCACATCTTGTTTTGAAGGGTGGGTGGTGAGTAGGTATGTGCTGGAAGTTGATTGTGAGTAGGTTGGGCACGGTGATCGAGGATTAGAGTGTGTGTGATTGAGATCGGTTTGGACGTTAACGAATCCAGTGATTCTCTGAGTTAACTTTTTTAGCATTTGTCCTTACATGATATTCAGTGGAACCAAGTACAGGTTGAAACTAAAGAAGCTTCCCATGTATGACACCTATCTTCATCGTCCTGCACTTCCTTTTAAAATACAGTCCACTTACAATGCAGCAATCCTATTCATCTTTGTGGAGGCAATGAAATGCAAGCATCAGTTTGTTAAGAGGCTCCCTATTTCCTAGTGTGCTGCATTAAACAAGCCTTTAAAGCAGGTAACCAGGGTGAAAGTAGAGAAGCAGATGAAATTGAAAGGCCAGAGGCTGGGTCTCCAGGTCAGTGATACATACATAATTGACAATAATTCAGTTTGTGCTTTCCTGAAATCGTAGCTTTGTTCTTGTTTGCTAAATTGGGAGGATGCAGCATATTATTTTGGAATAAAAAAGCATAAAGCCAGAAATAATCTGGTTTTTTAAAAAGTTTAAACTTCTTTTCCTTCAGAAAACATTACCTGCTGCAGTTACAGGGCTAAACCGGACAATGAGTAGAGTGAAAGCCAATTCTCCTTCCATCCAGTCTCCTTGCCTTTGTCTCTAGAGCAAAACCTTGCTAAAATATCCCTTGTTTCTGTCACTGCTGTAGCTACACTAGCGTGCAGGCAGCCTGTACTCTGAGCACCATGTTCGTTTGGTAAATCTGATTTTAGCTCACTTAGCCGAGGTGAGCTTACAATTGCAGGGCTTGTCTGGAAGTTCTGCTTTATGCCATTGCTGCCCTCAGAATTGAACCATTAGGAAGAAACACTGGGATGCTGTAAAAAGCCTGGCATAAAAAAATGTTGAACTTGCTATTGCACCCTAATCGCAAGTGTAAGACACCCAAAAGTGTGATTCAGCTGGAAAGTACTTCTATCAGTCTAACAAATAAGCTGAATGTATTGTATTTTACCCCCTCTTTATTCGTTAGTTTACCCCTCTCAAAGTGTATCCTCCAGGTACAGGACTAAGACAGACCCTGTTCTGCTTAATCTGCAACTTTGATTGAGTTGTGTTTTGGGAGTCCAAGCCGGAGGACCTCCAGCCTTGTTCAATAATAGCACACTCTTACATTTAGAGGGAGGTGGTTACATCGGAAAACTTGGCAAAACCAGACCATTGCTATAGGTATAGGGAAACTGAACAATAGTAATTTGGAATCCTCTTGAAATGGATTGTAACTATTGTGCTTGAATAAAAGAAGACAACTCCACTTCCTAATGACAACACAATTTCCACTCCAGCCTCTGGTAGAAAAAAAATATTGCATGTGATGTGAGTTTTTTGTCTTTAAATAGAAAGAACAACTATTTTTCATATTCATTTCTGAGAAAATATATATATTTTATATATGTATACATACAAAATATATATATATAGAAAAATTGCTGTTGGGCCATGAAAAATGGTCTGATGGGGCACTTATCCCTGCCTACATCTACCTCAGGGTCATAGTTTAAAGACATGACTATGTAGGATGACAAAATGGCCCAATAACAAAAATCCTTCTTGTGCCTTCCTTCCCTCCCTTGCCTTCATTTAATGATCTCTGATAGATATCATAGATGGTGACATGAATTTTGTATTAATTAAAAAGATGTTTGGAGGAAATACAAAACATTGTAGCTTGAGCATGGCACATTGGAGACGTCAGTTTGCTTAAAGGTGCCTGTAAGAAAATGTAGGTTTCATTCCTCAAATCTTTTGGATACTTTCTAGAAAGACCACAATTCTCAATATGCAGGGGAACTTTTTAAAGTTACAAATGCTCATGTCTGTCTTCATTTTTAATTCCTTCTGTCTTGAGTAAATCTCTCAATCACGTCAATTGGCGTTTTATTTGCAATGAAATGTAAAAGAGGAGGAGTTAGACCTTAAGTTTGTATACATTCAGGAAGCTAGCAATTTGAGGTATGAAAGTGCCTTGAAAGCCATATTGAATACAGGGGCCCAAAACCACAAGAAAGAAAATTTATGATTTGGCTTTGTAGCAATTGTGGATTGTATATTCTGGGGCGAATTCTGTAGGTCCTTACTTACGCCTCAGCTAGGCAAAATGCCCGTTATTCTCAAGTCATATGCCTGAAATATTACTGGGTAAGGCTGTGGCATAAATTATTTTGGATTCTATATGCAATAAAGCGCTAGAAACTGGAGGTGGTGGCAGCAACCAAAAAGCAATTTGCTGCAGAGTCAACAAATACCACATCAACCACAGTGGTATGCACAGCAGTTGGGTTTTGCTCCCAGTTTTTTAAGTTTGAAAAAGTAAGCTTGTTTTGTACACTTTTTTGCATGTTTGTCATCTGCTCGGGAAACAGATTTCTGGGTGAATTCCACTAAGCTTCAGGGAAAGCAGTAAAAAAGTAATAGTTATCAGCTAGAAGGCACTTGGCCAATTATTTTCTGCCCAGTTACTTCCCCCCCCCCCTCTTTTCATTTTCATGTGAAACTTCTAAATTAAAACAGGTTAAATATACTGCACTGCTCACTGACAGGTCAATGTCAAGTCTACTGTGGATGAAGTAAAACTGCAGAGCATTACAGATTTCACATATTGAGAGAATTACATGCTTTTCCCTGGGACATTTCCAACAAGTGCTTTTATCTAAATATAATATATGTTGGAGGCAAATTTGACATTGTTTCAGTAGCTGAAGGTTTTTACCCTTCATGTTAGCGGCCCTGCGTGCGATTTATGCTGAGGTACTCAGAGGCGNTCTAACTACGAGGCCCAGGTTTTAGGGCTTGACTCTAAAACCAAAGCAACAGTGTTGTTATGAGCAGAAAACTGCAAGAAATGAGACAAAGCATTGGAAATCCTGGGCGTCTCCGCAACTGAAACTTACATTTTCAACAGAAACCAGTAATTTGGGAAGCCAGGATNTTTTGGCATGAATTACTTGGTAGTCACCAAGTATTTTTGTTGTCAGTATGGAGTCATTTTCCCTTGTGGTTATTGGCTTGCATGTCACTTTTTGTTCTTCATTCTTCCATGTGGGTTGCTTGCATCTTAGTTTTTTAGAATCAAACTGTTAAAGGCATGAGTGTACCTACTCTTTCCTTACCTGTGGAAAACATCAAAAGGAAAGAAACCACAAAGAAGAATGTACACAAGCTGGACCTCTTAGAAGACCTTTTCTTTCCCATACTTAGCTGTTTTGTCATGCAAACAAAATAACAATATCACAGCCAGATCCCTAACCAATGTAAATAATCTAAAGATTTTGCTCAGCTGAAACAAAAAATTAGTTGTTAAAATGCACATTGTTTTACCTTTTAGGTATTTTAGATTGAGGTTTAAAGTAGGAGAAAGGCTTCTAAAGGTATGGTAGGAAATTAAGGGTGCCAGATCTGACAGAAAGAATGCTAACCCATTGAATAAGTGGTTACCCAGCAGAAAAATAATAATCCTTGAACTCTTTGGAGCTATGAAAAATAAGAAAGAATATTAAAAACACACAGTATGAAAATGATGTAAATGAGAAGGGAATAGATTGAAAGGTGTGTCAGTCTCTTTATTTTTCCCAGAGAACTATGTGGATATCTGGGTAATTTACCAGCTCAGGAGTGTAGGCTGTGTATCTCTGGAGAATATGTGGGTGAAAAGAGTAAAAATATTCATAAGACAGAGATAAATTATGAGCAGAATGAGAGGCATGTACCTTCTGTAAATGGAAGACTGTGGTGTTTAAGTCCAGCAGGTGCCACCGTATAAGCTAGTCTAACTTTCCATACCTAAGAGACAACGGAGTTTCACCAAGTTGTGTCTATATTGAGCCCAAGAATTAGTATTTTACTGTAGTATAACTTCCAAAAAGGCATCCATCTTAATGTGGAGATGCAAGAGATGGATGTTCCATCATTTACTGTATATTTAATCACCCTCACTGTTAAAAACATGTGCTTCATTTCCAGTTTTAATTTGTCTGGGTTTAATTTCCAGGCATTGGTTAATTTTATCCACTCGTCTCTCCTACATTCAAAGTGAAAAAAATGGTGCATGTCAAATTGAGAAGTATGCCAAAAATATGGGTGCTAATAA
This sequence comes from Fregata magnificens, assembly GCA_013389945.1. NCBI lineage: Eukaryota > Metazoa > Chordata > Aves > Suliformes > Fregatidae > Fregata > Fregata magnificens. Next base: position 9,538 of record WAAD01016226.1, read on the forward strand.
CAGCATTCATGCACAACATTGGACTGAGAACTGTGGTGGCATGCCTGCATGTCTCCAGCATAATCCCCTGTTTTCACTCACTACATCTTTTTGAAACATGAGCATTTTGGACTGAAGTTCTGCTCGTTCCCTCATAAAAATGAATCTTCTTGAGCAGGTCTGAGCAGAATGCTGGCAGCTCTCGTTGAATTGTGGAGGAATGATTAGAAGAAACAGTTTTCCCCACAACTGCCCCCCACCATTTACCACATTTTTAGATATGACTTGAACAAACCTGACATTTGACACGCAAAGCTTGACAGAGGCACAATCCTCTGGAAACATGTGCATTTGCTATGTTTTTCTGAGGTGAAGATTGATCAGTTGTTTATATCCACGTTTTGAAGCATGACTATCATAATACAAATTAAATGAACAATAAAAAATTTAAAAACATATGCAATCATAAATCAAAGTGGACTGAATATCAACAGTGACACAAAGAGCACTCCCTAGTGGGTATTATAACAGAGTCCATCCTCACCCACCCATCCTTTCAGGAAGAGCCTGGGTAAATAAAGGCCTTCTAAGAGTGCAGAAGGCCAAAAAATGCAGCTTCTATAGGCTGAGTCTGGCAGTGAAATTTGTCATCAAGGACGTTTTACTGACATGCTCCGTCTGCCATCAATTTGGAGATATACAAGTCAACAGATGTCACTTCAGCTGCTGTGGTGTTAGGTAATGAAGGGTGAAGGTCTTAGAAGTAGGTTAGATTGCAAGTAGCGGTCCAGCAGTTCAATACAAGATGAATGATCTCATTTCTTGGGGTGGACCACAGAGAAAATCAATCTGTAATAGATGTAAAGGCTTCCAGATAACAAAGATGTGTGGGAAAGAGCTTGCTGAATGGGTACAGTTGCATCTAATTGAGGTACATGTTGGGAGGGCAGTGCTATGAATGCAAGGTGGTTTTGCAGGCAGGAGAAAGGGAAGACAGACTGGCATTTGAGTGAATCATGGGGGAAAGAAGAGGCAGATCTGGGCTGCCTGTTTAAGTTAAAAATCTAGTCTTAAAGGCTTTTGTTCTGTTTGGAAATTTTTCACGTATTTCTGACACCCTTGAGGTGGAGTCAAAGCTCAGATCCACAGCTCTTCTCTCTCCCTGCCTCCTCTAGAATGGAATAGTGTGATTGAGCTTAAATTAGGCATTGTTTTTATCCCACCCCTGTGAAAAATGAAAAAGAATTTAGATTCATCAGGTTTAGCTTATGACTCACTGAGGGCAGGTAGTGCTACAAATTACTAAGTTCCTCTCTAATCAGAATACGCACTGTTTAGGACAGGGACCAGATCTTCCCCTGTCTTTATAAAATGCCTACTGTAGCAAGCCCCTGAGCTTGATCAGGGAAATTTCAGTGCTGTCATAATTCAGACAATAAATAATAATGTAGTAGTACTGGGCAAGAAACTCTAAAACCGAAGTGCCTCAGATAATGTTTGAACTGATTTGCAGTTTCAAGTGGAAACCAGTTGAAGCTGGATTGTATGAAATGGTTTCAGCCCCATAATCATCCTAGCTATTACCAGGTTTGTTACTGGGTTATAACTTTATTTAAATTCAGTGCCTAACATAAAATGCAGAGGGTACTGAATCTCTCTGAAGAAGTTCTGAGGCAGATGGCCTCATCGCCTATATTCCCAATCCAGCAGCGTTATTTTCTACTCTAGGCTGTAGCATCCCCCCATTCAGTCTGAGGGTAATGTTTCAGACTTACTCAAATAAATAGGAGATTTGTTGTTGACTTCAGCAGGTTTGGGATTTCAGTGCTGGAGATATAAATCTGTCCTACCTGCTCAACAGGGCAGAACCTGTGTTGTTACTTGTTACCCCTACCTAGCGTTCTGGGAAATGTCCTCACATAGATGAGATGCTCAGTCTTCTGTACTTGAGTTGTGCTGCGTGGGAAGTATGATAGACTCAGCACTAATGCTTTACTAGAACAACTTACCAATAATGCACAGAGGTTACACTGCTTTTTCTCATGTCAGGAACATAGAGAAGGTAACAGGAGAAGCAGCCAACAATCTGCTATTTGTTTTTTTTTCCTTTTATTTGACATTTAGACCAAGAGTGTGTTATCTTTGGTAACAAGGTGTAGGATGGTTTCCAAGTCACCTTCTTTTCATCTGAATATTTAATAAGAACTGTTGCATATCAGAAGGCTTGGCATACCTCTTTGAGATCACGCTGTGCCGTGCTCTCATTGCCTGAGATAGCTGGAACAGCTAACTGTAGAGAGAGACTTGCCTGCGAAGACTTTGAACAGTTATGCTGAAGGTGACAAATGGATATAAGCTTAGTTTAATTTAGTTGTGGGATGTGTATGCGTGCTGGGCAGCAAGACTGTTCTCCAAGGGTAGAGAAGATACACAGGCCAGTGTGGATCATCAGATTTCTGTCTGATATACAGACCTGAAATCTTGGAGTCATACTTTTTATTATTTGTTTACTCTTGGTCTAAAGACTGTCAAAAGATGTAGGCAAGTGGAAGATAAGCTCTGAAGAGCTCCCAAATTGATTTTGCTTGTGATGGGTAGCTAGGGACAGCTGTAACAGTGGGAAAGTGAGGGTCAATCTTCCCACTCCTAGTGGAGGGTGCATGAATTCATGTGTCTGCCAGTGGTTTACTTTCTATGTGATATTTGTTTAACACCCTAGGCAGCAGAGGCGGAGAAGGCTACTTAGATCACTAAGGAAAAGAGTGATGTGCCAGGTGAGTTAGGGTGAATGAACTCAGTGCATGAGGATTGAGAGAATGTGAGATGAACACTGTAGACAGAAGAGCATATTTTTCATGGGCAGAAATGGCATTTGTCTAACTTGCACCATCTTTCCTATGATTGAATTTCTCATGGAAAGTCAATGGCAGTTAGGGTGACTATGCTGAATCATTTCGTAAATGATCCCGCTGTCAGTTTGCTCACAGCATGGTCATTAGCACATTAACTAACATAGCCAACCTGAACCTGCATTTTCAGCCTATTCTACCGTCAGTCTCTGGTGGCTACTCAGGTCCACAGCAGCAAACCTTGTTTTTCCGAAGCAGGCAAAACAGCCTGTAGAAGTACAACCTAGGAAGTAGTGTTAACATAACTATAAAGAAAATATGATACAGATCTATAAAATACTGCTATTAGTTGTTGATATGAATATTTACAGATTACTGGGGATGTTTCATGCATCCGTGCTGGTGAACAGAATTGAACGCTTAAGGTGATCCTTATGGGTGGAGCCCATATCTAGTGTACTTGCTTACTGTAGGAAGCCGCTGTGATATGCAGTGAGGCAGCAGATATGCTTAAAAGGATATTGAGAGAGATTGTCAGCTTTCTTAACAGATGATCTATGTGATAAGTGTCCAAGGACAGGAAATACCTATCTGTTTTCATTTGACTTATTTAATGGGTACCATTTGGTGGGAGTTTTTTGCTTAGGGTATTTTTTTCCTTCCTTTTTTTAGTTTTCTGAGCAACTGGTGGTTTTAAAAAGACATTTTAAAGAGGCTTTTAAAAACAGTTGTTCTCCTTACTGTGTAGGAGCATTCTGTGTGGGTACAGAGAGTAGGATAAACGACTTCATCCTCCTGTGGTCTCACTGCAAAGACAAATCCTGAGCCATAGGCGCTGGGAATTGACTCAGTCATGGCCATTATCCAGCTGCCACAGGCTAAGAGCAGCATGCCCTCTCCTGTGCTCTTACGTTTGGAGTTCAGAGCTAAAAAGGTCATAGGCTGCTTGCAGCCAGAATATCTTACTAGCAAGTGGGCTTTCTGTGGTCAGTTTGCTAATGGAGTTTTATTCCAGAGAGAGTCTCTTTCTTCTGCAAATTAAAGACCCCATTAGTTTATTATTGTATTTATATGCTTTCTGTTCTAGATCTAAATAAATGTTGATTCCCCTTTAAATTGCTTACAAATAATAGGAAGTGTTTTTCCTTGCCTTCCCTGGTTACCTCTAGTGCTTTTAATTTGTTTCCTTCCTTTCTTCCTCTTCCCACTACTGTGATCCTTCATGGCTGTGCTGCTCATGGTTTTCACCATCTTTGAGAGGAGCTGTTTCTACAAAGAAAAGGTTGCAAGCTCTTGAAGTGGAGGGTGAAAGTAGCAAATCAAATCCTTCATGCACTGAGGCCAAGAAAAGTTGCATGGGATGAAAATGCTGTTCCATGTCTGGCAAGTGGCTCAGCCATGTTGGGTTTTTAACATCCATTTTTAATTTTTAAAGGAAAACTGGGATAATTCAATCTCTGTTGAACTTACACTTTCACGCTGCTTTCAGAAAAGGAGAAAAGCAGTACCAGAACAAGGTGATGGGAGAGGCTGGGACCCAAAGAGTCCAACTCATGACTTAATCAAAATGTTTTAGTTGCTTTTAATGTTAAAATATTCCTTGAAACACAAGTTTAACTGTGCTTGTTTTTACTCGGTGCAGAGTTTTTTTGTCTATGTGTATTGCTGTACAGCTAACTTAAACGGGTGACTACATAAGGAAGGGTGACTTCTTAACCGTCAGGTATCAGACCATTGCTGGAAGCAAAGTACATGAATGTCCTGACTGGGTCTGGCACGTTAGCTTCATATTTCACTTTCCCATAAGAGGAATGCAGGCCTTTATCTCACGCAGTAATAATGCACCTCAGCAAAGATTGGAATGGGCTGCAGGATTATTAGGATTGTAATGTCTTGCTTTCCTTTTCAAGTAGAGTGAAACTAAATGGAATGATCTGTTGGGTTAGATGAACACAATCGGTTCTCAGCCATAGGCATTCATCACAGCGGTGGTCATATATGATTTGGCCTAGCAGGGCTCTGGGCTCACAAAAATTTTGTAGGTGTCAGATGTTTGGCACTCAGAAATGAGCGCTGAGAGCCGTTGTCATACTTGTGTCTCCCTGCTTTCTAGTCTTTCAATTTTAGAATACTGTCACCATTTTAAGCATGTTATGTTTAGAGGAGGCTAATGAAAAGCTGCTTGGCTAAGTCCAGTTTCGGTTACAGGGGCTTGAGTGATAGTCTGCTCAAACGCTGTTGTGTGCATTCTGGCAGGATCATGGTGCGGTCTAGCGGGAATGTTTGCTCAGCTATGGAGCTGGGCTTTTATGGTCTTGGTATTTTCTAGGAGCAAACTGACAGTGTGGTGTGGCTTTGACTATTTTGTCAAGTTCATTTCTGAAAAAGAAAACAAAACCAAGCTTTGAAACTATGCATCTCAACTTGACAGCTTATTTTCTAAATAGCACATGGAGCAGCCACTGCAGCCATGCTTACTGTGCTCTGATCAGCTGCTTTTTGTAATTTTTCAGTGACAGTGTCCTATATGCTACAGATCCTTTTTTTCCATAGCCCTAATTCTCTGTTGCAGGCTGTCCTATCAGAGAAACGACGACGATGAGGAAGAAGCCGCCAGAGAACGTCGCCGACGGGCTCGACAGGAGAGGTTGCGGCAAAAGGAAGAAGGAGATCTCTCAGGAGAACTAACGGAGAAATCAGAAGTTAATGCCCAAAACAGGTAAACGTCTGATGTTATTCACTGACAAATCAACAGTAATTTTTGTTCAGAGTAGAGAATTATCTTGAAGAGGTCTGTTTTGCTGCTTAAATTTTAAGCACCAGGTTTGGCTATCCTTGCTCTGAAGAGGACCTAACACTGTGAGGAGTGCCACTGGCTGTGTCTACACAGTGGGGTGAGAGCATCACTGAAGCTGGGCTTGAGGCCATGCTCATAACCCATTCCTCAGGGCTGTCTATGAGGTAACTCAGCTGGGGCTCATGGAAGGAAATACCTCTGATGCATCCTACTGTCAGATTCCCTCAGACATGACTGCCTCTGGCCCCACAAACCTCCACATCTTTTGTCCTGCTTATAGGGGCCACGGTGTCATGGGGCCAAGGCACGTGGGATTGGTGGGCACCCAGGCCTCAAGTTGAAGCTGAAACATGCTTGCAAGGTGCTGGGTGTGAGTCCTAGGCCTCAGTCCTCGTCTGGCATTGTCAGGGTCATACAGCTATAAACAGCAGAAAAGCTTATGGAGTGAGGTACCACTTGTCACAAGCTGAGGGGGCAGAGCTGGTCTTCCAGTCTGTCCATCATTTATTCAGTCTCACATAGTCACAAACAATATATCTGGATTTCCAGTAGCCATACCACAATTGATAGAAGAGACCAGAAATAGACATTGTGATATCAAGCTAATAGATACTGAGCACAAGTAGCATTCTATTAAAGACAAGGAGAACAGATATACATAGGAAAACAGCAACATTTCTGATTGTAGATTGTAATCTTTTTCCACAATAGAGGGGGGGAAAAAGCTAAAAAGAGGGAAGAAACCTGCACACTGGAGAATTAAACAGCTGAATTTTGAAGGAGTCAAAAAACCTCCAGGGAGTGAGAGCAAGATCCAGTCCTGATACCTACAGGTGTTGAATAGCATGTTTTAAATTAGGTGCTCTGCTTACTCCATTTTCTAACAGATTATTGTCCCTGTACAGACAATCACAACCTCACTGCACCCTTAATTGCCAGGCTATCCCATTATAGACTGTATTTGTGGATGTTGCTGAACAGGAGTAGCTTCTTGTTGCTAGAGAAGTTCACTGAAGTCAGAAAGTATCTTGCTTATCTAGCATCTTCAAAAATTTTGCCTGGTGAGAAGACTGTGCATAAGACATGTACGCCTCAGGCCAAGCTGAAGGAAGCCTTAAAGCAAGCTAAGATCTTCCAAGTATTCTGCTTCAGGGTGCAGAGGGGGAGGATGAATTTTTCAGGGCTGTTCATTTTTCAGCTGCTCCAAACATCAGAGACTGTTCCAGTGCCTACTGAGGTCAGTAAGACTCCTGGGGACTTCAGTGGCTGTTGGAGCTCGCCTAGAAGGGAACCTTCCCAGGCTCTGATATTGTGAAACACCACATTCCTATACATGTAGAAATGCCAAAATTAATCCCCGGAACCATTTTACTAAATTTTGAAGTATGGAACATGTTGTGTTTTCAAACCATGCGATGATGTTACAGCAAGCTTTTTTTTCTAGAAACAGTTAAGTGCATATGTTGTTAGAAAGATTTTTTTTTTTTTTTTTTTTTTTTTTTTTTTTTTAATGCAAAATTGTCACTTTTATGTAGTGTGGCAGAAGAGGAAACCAAGCATACTACAACCACAGGGGGAACAGATGACGAAGCTGCATTGTTGGAGAGACTGGCTAGACGGGAGGAGAGACGCCAAAAACGTCTACAGGAAGCCCTGGAACGTCAAAAGGAATTTGACCCCACGATCACAGATGGGAGCTTGTCACTGCCCAGCAGGAGAGAAGTAAACAATGTGGAAGAAAACGAGACCACGGGGAAAGAGGAAAAGGCTGAAACACGCCGAGGACGCTATGAGATTGAGGAAACAGAAACGGTTACCAAATCATACCAAAGGAACAACTGGAGGCAAGATGGGGAAGAAGAGGAAAAAAAAGAAGAAAAAGACAAGGAGGAGGTACAGGAGGAGAAACCAAAGGAGGTCCCCATAGAGGAAAATCAGGTAGATGTGACACCAGAAAAATCCACAGATAAAGAAGAGGTAGTAGAAACAAAAAATCTAGCTATAAATGCAGAGGAACACAAAGCAGAGAATGATACAAATGCTGCGCTGGAAGGGGAGCAGAGTATAACTGATGCTGTAGATAAAGACACACTTAGGGATGAGGAAAAGGCTGAGGAAGAAAGGAAGAAAGCAGAAGAAAGGGAGAAACTTGAGGCAGAAGAAAGGGAGAGGTTAAAAGCAGAGGAAGAAAAGAGGGCAGCTGAGGAAAAGCAGAAAGCAGAGGAAGAAAAGAGGGCAGCTGAGGAAAAGCAGAAAGCAGAGGAGGAAAAGAGGGCAGCTGAGGAAAAGCAGAAAGCAGAGGAGGAAAAGAGGGCAGCTGAGGAAAGAGAGAGGGCTAAGGCAGAAGAGGAGAAGAGGGCAGCTGAGGAAAGAGCAAAGGCTAAGGCAGAAGAGGAAAAGAGGGCAGCTGAAGAAAGAGCGAAGGCTAAGGCAGAAGAGGAAAAGAGGGCAGCTGAAGAAAAGGCTAAGCTAGAAGCAGAGAAATTAAAGGAAAAGCAAAAGATAGAAGAAAAGAAAATAGAAGATAAACAGGTAAAAGAGAAGAAAGTACAAGAGGAAAAACCTCAAGCAGCTTTCTTAAGAAAACAGGTACAGTAAACATTTTGCACCAAAATAAGACACCTGTGGTTTGTGAGAAATGTAATGCAAGAAAAAAACAGAAAAGATTGAATTGGAATTTCCTCACAGATCTACTCCTGCATTGAAATGACTAATACTCATGCTCTCTCCCTTCCACTCTCTTTTTAAAATAAAGCTCCTTACTTCTGCTTACCAATAATGCTGTGCGCAACATGCCTGGCCTCACTCCATCATTCAGAGAAAACCTTGCATGTTCAGACCTCTGCATGGTTTTTTGCTGCCTTTTTTCTCAGCTACTATAAACTGGCCTAAAGCAGTAACACGTGAGGTGGAGGCAGACACATCTTGGCACAAAATATTATGAGCACCTGGTAAACTGTGTGAGGAACGTGTGTGTTAAATGCAATCACGAGAGAGGGCGCTCTGCTGGGACATGTGAGCATGATGCCACACAAGGGAGAAAGGCCCAGAGGGGGGAATGGGAGCATTTGGAGAGGGTGGAGGAGCACAACTGCACACGGAGATGTGGGCACAGCAGCATATGATAGAGATGTGGCTGCACACAGGGTTGGTACACAAACACAGTGTGGAGAAACAAAAGTGCAAACAGATATGATGTTTTCATATTAAAAAAAAACTATTAAAACCCCAAAAACAAAGGGGGAAGAAAAAGAGATTAAAGTGGAAGCTAAAAAGGAAAAGTTACCAGATGAGAAGCTCCGACCTACCTCCAAAAAAGATCAGGTAACTTGTAAACCATTGATTTAGATGTTGTAGGGAAACTCGAGATAAGTGAATAAGAGACCTATAACTGAAAGTTGCTTGTTCAGCAAAGTATTTAAGCATGTGCTTCACTTCAAGAACATGGGTAATCGTGCTGAAATAAATAGGGATGGAGCTACTTCTGTGCTTACAATGAAGTGAATGCTTAAGTATTTTGTTCTTTTGGGGCTTTAGAACCAAGTCCTGTTTGTCTTAGAACAAATATTTCAGGAAACTCAGTTCAGTCAATAATGCAAGGATGGTTTGCACCCTAGGGATGAATTTTTTTAGGTCTGTATCAACTAATCATCCTTCCCTGGTTTCCTCCCACTTTACTGTGAACTTTTTCCCTATGACGGAGACCTACTCTTACAATAATAGTAATAATAATAATAATAATAATAATAA
>WAAD01016226.1:19466-59268 GCA_013389945.1 Fregata magnificens
AAAGCAGAGGAAGAAAAGAGGGCAGCTGAGGAAAAGCAGAAAGCAGAGGAAGAAAAGAGGGCAGCTGAGGAAAAGCAGAAAGCAGAGGAGGAAAAGAGGGCAGCTGAGGAAAGAGAGAGGGCTAAGGCAGAAGAGGAGAAGAGGGCAGCTGAGGAAAGAGCAAAGGCTAAGGCAGAAGAGGAAAAGAGGGCAGCTGAAGAAAGAGCGAAGGCTAAGGCAGAAGAGGAAAAGAGGGCAGCTGAAGAAAGAGCGAAGGCTAAGGCAGAAGAGGAAAAGAGGGCAGCTGAAGAAAAGGCTAAGCTAGAAGCAGAGAAATTAAAGGAAAAGCAAAAGATAGAAGAAAAGAAAATAGAAGATAAACAGGTAAAAGAGAAGAAAGTACAAGAGGAAAAACCTCAAGCAGCTTTCTTAAGAAAACAGGTACAGTAAACATTTTGCACCAAAATAAGACACCTGTGGTTTGTGAGAAATGTAATGCAAGAAAAAAACAGAAAAGATTGAATTGGAATTTCCTCACAGATCTACTCCTGCATTGAAATGACTAATACTCATGCTCTCTCCCTTCCACTCTCTTTTTAAAATAAAGCTCCTTACTTCTGCTTACCAATAATGCTGTGCGCAACATGCCTGGCCTCACTCCATCATTCAGAGAAAACCTTGCATGTTCAGACCTCTGCATGGTTTTTTGCTGCCTTTTTTCTCAGCTACTATAAACTGGCCTAAAGCAGTAACACGTGAGGTGGAGGCAGACACATCTTGGCACAAAATATTATGAGCACCTGGTAAACTGTGTGAGGAACGTGTGTGTTAAATGCAATCACGAGAGAGGGCGCTCTGCTGGGACATGTGAGCATGATGCCACACAAGGGAGAAAGGCCCAGAGGGGGGAATGGGAGCATTTGGAGAGGGTGGAGGAGCACAACTGCACACGGAGATGTGGGCACAGCAGCATATGATAGAGATGTGGCTGCACACAGGGTTGGTACACAAACACAGTGTGGAGAAACAAAAGTGCAAACAGATATGATGTTTTCATATTAAAAAAAAACTATTAAAACCCCAAAAACAAAGGGGGAAGAAAAAGAGATTAAAGTGGAAGCTAAAAAGGAAAAGTTACCAGATGAGAAGCTCCGACCTACCTCCAAAAAAGATCAGGTAACTTGTAAACCATTGATTTAGATGTTGTAGGGAAACTCGAGATAAGTGAATAAGAGACCTATAACTGAAAGTTGCTTGTTCAGCAAAGTATTTAAGCATGTGCTTCACTTCAAGAACATGGGTAATCGTGCTGAAATAAATAGGGATGGAGCTACNAATGATTTTCCCCCAAACTGAAATGCCCCATGATATAAACCATGCATACCCAAGATTCTTCTTTTGTTTTAAAGAGAAAATCTACAAAATTTACTGCATTGCATTTCCACTGTAAACACAGGAGCTGGTGCCATGGTGTTTTACTGTATGGTAAGTAAATAAGACTTGGGGACCATTTACTCTTCAGGTTACAGCTGGACACAGGGAGCCACGTTCAATGTTGTGTAGCAACTGTGCTTTTGGTTCAATGCAGCAGGTATCAAAATACCCCCTGATTCTAATCAGACATTGAGACTGGTCAGGGCCTTGGAGGTTTGGACCCATTTGAGTTCAGCCAGGTCTGTGTGGCTTAAAGGGAGCCACAGCACAGAGATCTAGTAACAGGCAACTTGCTGCCTGTCCAGCTGCTTGGGAGCATTGAGGGTTGTAGAGAGTCCAGTCCAGGGTCCTTAGTTGTTGGATTAATTCAGAACACGTTGTAGATGCTTAGCTCACCCTTAGAGAGTGATGAAGGCAAATCATGTCACAAGGGTTTATGTCCAGTTGCCTGGCTTGATCATCCAAGGTATCGTATTTTGAGTAAGGTACACGTGAGAGAGAAAGGCAAATGAAGTGATGAAGATGGTTAGAAGAAAGGTTCCTAATGAACAGGGAGAGAGATTGGCAATACTAGAATAAGTTACTCTAGGAAGGGGAAGAGTTAAATGAGACCTAATGGAGTTGCTTCAGAATAGTGCACTAGAAAAACTAAACAATCACTCTACTCTAAATTAACCCAATTGCAAAAGCAGAGGAAAGAGCTGCGCAAAAAATAAGGGATGAATTATATTAAGAGTTCTTATAAGACAGAATTGACTTGTAATATTCACTGTTGCACACAATCTTTGAATATTACAAGTAAATGTAAAAAGGAGACTGTAACTGACCACAAATATTGATTTGGGGGGGGACTTGAGACACAGTCGTCCTGCTTGTGTTTATGTGGAGCTCGGTCAACTCTCACTGGAGCTCTCATCATGCTTTTAAACCATAGCCACAGGTCTAGATTATTCCAAGGAAACTGGTAAGACTTTAAAAAGTGACTTGTGATTTTGATGCTTCCATTTTTTGGATGCTCAAGCTGAGTAAATTTAAGAGAGTCCCATTTTTAGTGCAATGCTGAATACCCATCCACTGAAAGCTAAATCTTTCGCATGTATATCAAGCTGAGCATTCAAAATGTTTCACTCAATTTTGAAAATCTCACTTGGCTTGTGAAGAAAAATTGACAATCTCAGACTCCAAACCAAGTGAAGATCAGGCTCACGTCTCCACTCCTTCTCCCCCTTCAAGGATACACAAATTCAACGAGGCCTATTTCTGAACCATATATGCAATTAAGAGGATGGCAGTGTATCATGAACAAGATCCTGAAGGAATACAGTCTATCTACATAGCCAGATTTTGCTTTTGCGGTTGTGCAACACAAGCACATATCCTTTCTTAATGTGACCAAAATCTGGCCCTCAAAGTTCAGGTTTTGATCAAATTAACAAGTAAAAATCTGTCTCCTTTTCTGAACTGCCCCGCAATTTTTGGTTCTCAAAAGTGGCCTGGAAAGCTCATAAGAACAAGCTTTCTCATGATGTGAGACTCCTGGTATTTCCTGCTTCCAGTTTGGCTAGACATGCCGCAACAGTTGCTTTTCTCATGGTATTTGGGTATGGTAGTTGGCTTTAAATGGAAGCCCTAGACCCAGATGCCCACAGCTTTTAAGTCACCAAGTAATTGAGCCCAAATAAGGAATCAAATTTGCCAAATGGCCCCAACCTCAGTAACCGATTCGCTGCAGCGTAGAGATTAAAATATAAGTAAACCTAGAAATTAGCTACACATGCTTTTGATCATGTTCTATCTTGACTTGATGGTCAAGATTTGTGAGAGCATGTGAACTGTTTTCAGTTCAGGTAATACCACCTGTCTACTCCAACAAGAGCAAGTACTTTGTTTGTTGCCTGCCTTTGGAATGGGACATAATGGTTTCTGCTTCTCTGCTAATCAATCTCTGTTTTGGCATTAAAATTAGTAGGAGAAGGATTGGGCCCAAGAGCTGTGAAAAGTTTCTGTAAATACTGTGTTTTATCTTCTTTTTGAATAAAGAGGTCAAGCTGTATTGAAGGTTTTCTCAAGTGCAGACACATTACCATAAATCCTACTAGCTTCTGAAATGCTATTTCCTAACCTATTAATTTTCAAACTATATTGTTTTAATATTAGTTTTCTCAGAGATTTCAATTAAGATGTAAGAGATATGAACCTCCCCAGTGGACTTCAAAACACCAGGCAGCTGGAAGTATTGGCTTTTTAAAGAGACTTAGAAAGGTCTTGATGAAAATCTCAGCAAAGGAAATCCTATGCTCTCAAAATCCCAACACAGACATCCTGGCATGTGAAATCTTGCAACAATCAACATCGCTGGTTTCAGTATCGCCCTGACTGGGACTGAAGGGTTAGGAGATTGCTAATAGGCAGCGGAGATTTTCTTCTGTGACCATGATCACTAGCTACAATCTTGCTCAGATTTGGGAGTACCCGAAAGATGTTGTTGTCTGATGGCATTCATTAGGCTCAATGAATTGCCCTGGTTGTCTGAGCCCAGCTCCTAGAAAACAGAAAACCATTCCTTGAGGCTGCTAGCAATAATGGCCTTGTTTGCTAGCAGTCACAGCATCATGGCCAAAGAATGCACGGTCATGGTAACTGAACTCCCCTCTTCTCGTCCATCAGGGCGCTTCTGCCAGGTCGTGGCTAAAGCCCATTGGCCGGAGAGGGTGGGGAAAGTCTGCACTGCCGCTGCCTGGTCTCAGGACAGAGAGAATGTCTCTGTAGGTTGTGTCCAACACCACTCATCACTGGCAAATTTGCTCAAGTATTTTAACCACCCAGTACTCACTTGTAGTATGTGCCACCCTGGCATTGTCCATTGTATGAGTTTCTGTGAGCGAGCAAACTGACCTCAGGTAAAGTCAGAGGCTGACTTTGGGACTTCACTCAGCAGCTTATTACAACGCCTTAGGAGGATTGTGACTTTGAAGACTCTGAACTCATCCTTTATTGGTAATATTGCATCTCCAGAAATTCTTCTTTGATGAGGAAGGATAGAAATTTTATTTGATTTGGGAGTGTGTGTGTGTATTAGTTTCTTATTTCAAGGTGCAGCTTGGAATGCCATAAAAGCAGTTGTGTTGCAGACAGGACTGTTATGGAAGTTCTTTTTCTTTCTAGTTAGCAAATGGGATGGCAACAGGCTTCCAAGGGACATAAGCTTTTTTTTCTAAAGGTCTTCATATGAATTTTTCACATAAAGTATTTCTTGCTTGCCAGCTAGAATCTTCCTCCAACATGGTGGAGCTGGGGCGGGGGGGGGAGGGTGTGTGTGGAGGGTGGGATATTTTGGAGGTAAATGTTTCATCTGCTGCTGTTGAAAGATTATTTAGGCTGGTAGTCTAACCAGCTGAGTGGGAATAATTCTACCTGAGGATAAAGAACATAAATCAATCCACATCCTCCTCTTATCAGCATCTAGCCATGACTCAGCATGCTGGGATCAGGCTATCTGTGGTATTGATAAAAATACTTCGAGCTCGTAGCTCTGAAGGAATACCGGAGAGTGAAATCCATGCACTAAATATACATGATTGCTATTAAGAATTATAGGACAAAACTTTGTAAGGATAGAAGGAATTTTTGCTCTAGTGTTTCCACAGAGAACGTTTGCTTCTTCACAGGTTTAAATACTCATGTCTGATAACACTATCCATGACTAGCCCCTGGTAGGACTGTGTTTTTTGTCAGAGTAAGTTTTACTCTGATATAAGGATAATTTTGTATTTTGACCATTATTCTTGCAATACTGAAGTATCCATCTGCTATGACACTGGAAGAAGCATGAACTTTGTTGAGCAAACTTGACGATCAGTCAAGGCTAGGTGTTATTTTTATTGCTCCAATGCCCTAAACCTTGTACCAAGAATGTATCAAGCCTAGTCGCAAAGAATTTGCAGCCCAGAATCTTAATAGGCAACAGGTGAATGATGCTGAAGTGGGAGGAAAGAGGGTTGGGGTGCCTGAGTGGGGTGCAGCCGCAGAATGAAGCAATGTGGTGGCATAGTCCCACGGCCGCAACAAATTTTCAGAGAAGACTGATAATGTTATTCAAGATGTTTTCATCTTGAATTCAGATTAGGACAGCAGAGTGGTGGTTGGTCACAGTTTAGAGCTTTACAGACTACTTCTGCCATAAAGCACATAAACATTTTGAAGATAGTTGCTTAGTTAATCATTAATACCAAGAAATCTGTGTTCCTCTGCTGTTATTTAGAATGCCTCATTGTGACTGCTTTGTTTTTTGTTTGGTTTTTTTTGTTTTTGTTCTATGATTTACGGTATCTCCTGAGCAGGTAAAAGATGACAAGGATAAAGGAAAAGCACCCAAAGAGGAAATGAAAAGTATCTGGGATCGTAAGAAGGGAGTTCCTGAACAAAAGGCACAGAACGGAGAACGTGAACTCACTGCCCCAAAACTTAAATCTACTGAGAATGCTTTTGGGTAAGTTCCAAGTGAGCATTGGGCTTGCTTATGTTATAGCAGAGCAGGGGGCCATCTCTGGGTCTCTCTTTAGTAGCCTTGTAGCAGCTGAGTAGAAGACTTTGGTTGGCAACATCAGCAGAGGCTCTAGCATTCATTGGGTTGTGGGTATGAATTAATGCTCTTGGCCTATTTTCTAACGAACTGCCCCCACATTGTTGCAGTAACAAAGTGAAGTACAGAAAGCAGATGTAAATAATAGTCTTGCTCCCTCAGTAGAGATGAGTGGCTTATTTTTGCTCTGCTGGAGTTTTCCTTCCTTGAAGGACATTTATTTCTGATATCTGCACAGAGGCCAGTAATGACCACAGCCCAGATTTTGTGTTCTCTAATTTTTTAAGTCAGATCTCAACCTTTACTGACCTAACCTATTTCCAGTTACCCACCTGCTGTTAATCAGACTCTGTGTATCAGTGTGGAGCACAATCCAATTGGTAACTCTTGAAAGAGCTTCTCTCTTCATTTCAAGGCAAACATTCAAATAAATGGCTTCTCTATAAAAGTGATTCAGTTAGGTGAAAACCTCTCCTAGCCAAAATGTTCCATTTTTTGTCTTTTTATAAGCTGTATCACAGTTGGATTTTTATTTTTCTTTTCAAGAAAATATTGGTCTTATGGCTATATTAGGAAATTCCATGAAGGTAACAAATTTCTAGTGAAAAGTTTATTAAAAAGGGATTCTGCCTGCTAAAAGGAGGGGACCTATAAAGCAGAGCAGAAGTTCTTCCTTTTAGCAGAAAACCAGGAATGAATAGGTTAGAAATCTAAATTGTTTTCCTTCTGCACTTCTCTTTCTCTTTTACGTTGACACAGGCAAAGAAAAGGTTAAGCTCTCCAGGCACTTTTAGAAATCTGTGCATCGCAGATGGGATTTGCTGTTGTATCTCAGCATTCCCCTCATGATTCTTCCGGGAAAAACAAACTTTCTCAAAATAAAATGCAGTTCAAAAGTCCCTGGAGACACCCTGACCTAAGGCCAAAAGACAGACAGAGAAGGAGATGGAATAGCAGGAAATCAGCCTTGCTCAGAACTGTCCTGCTTCATGATTTGGGTCACATCATCAATAACATGAGAATGGTTTTCTAAAAATATTTTTGTTGTGTTTTCATTTGCTTTACTTCCTGTGGGAGACTGGCCTTAGTAGCAACATGTAGATTTGAGTTTCCACTCCTTTTTTTCTTTTTCTTCTACTATTTTCCAAATGTGGGAAGAAGCCTCTTTAATAGCCTTTTATCAGCTTGAGTAGAAGACTTGGGTTGGCAATGTCAGCAGAGGCTCTAGTGTTCTTTGGGTTGTTAGGTATGAATTAAGGCTCTTGGCCTATTTTCTAACGAACTGCCCCCACATTGTTGGGCTTGCTTTGGAACTTTCTTCTTGTTTTTACATGAAATATCAGATACTAGTTAGGAAGCATGGAATTTGGCTAACTTTCAGTGGTGAGGATTGAGAATAAAATAGGGTAGTGGAGGCTAAAGAAAAATCTTATCTGTGTCTTGTTTGTCTACGTCAGTCAGTAAGAGAAATACAGAATAAAATTCCATTTTATGGCTTCCCCTTCCCATCTCCCCTCCCACCTGCCTTCCTCCCTATTCTCATACAGGACTGCAAAAGTCCTAAATATGATGTAACATGTTTTTTCACATTGTTCTGACATTTCTGGCTCCTACAAAACACTTCTTTCCTTTTCCTCCTTGTCTGAAAGCTGGCAACCAATTTAATTTCTTAGCACCAAAGAGGTGCTTACGAAACTCTTCCTCCACCCAGCATCTCAATACTAATTTCCCAATGTCGACAGTAGGGAACAGAGATTCCCAGAATCTGTGGAAAACAGAGGAGTTTGGGAGGTGGAGGAAAATAAGGAGAATTACTGCCAGTTTATTGTTTGCTGTTTTGGATTATGCAGAACCAGTAGGGGAAGTCCTGTAAGCTGCATGAGAATAAAATAAGCTAGAAACTTTAAATGTCCTTCTTTGTAAGGAGGACAAAATAGTCAACTGAGGTCTCCAAACAAAAATGTTAAGACTAGATTCTACCTTTGGCTTTTATGAGTTGAAAGATGAGAGTAGCTGTTAATTTCTTTGAGGCTATCTGCACTGAAGTCACTGAGGACTAACCTTCTGTCTGTGCTGATATAAACCAGAATGGCTATTTATTAAGAGAGTCTTGGCAAATGTTATGTTCTTAGTTCTCTTAATTCTGAGTGCTGAGTATTTGCCCTTGCCAGGGGTATCATTATGTGTATCAGAAGTGACCTCTCGCATCTTCTTTGGGCCTGAAGCTTGCAGGTCTGGGTGGATTGGCAACACAGACTTCAGAGAAGAAGAGGCAAAAAAAGAAAAAAAAAATTAGTGAGGTTCCTGGGATGTTTGCTGTAATGGCTACAACCTTGCAACGAAGCAAGAAAGCCTTAAAATAGCCAGGGATTTCTCATGGCCTGTGCAGGATAGATGCACTGGATCCTTAGAAATACTTAGTGCCTTATAGAGGCTTGTGGAACATTTTGGGTTCTCACTACCTCTGCAAACTGAATCAGAGGTATTTCAGGCTGGACACCCAAAATCATACCTTGCACCTCAGGTATTGGTCCTCACTTTGTTTTTGAATGGGCTAAATGAAATTTCAAATAAATTTTCCAGTGTTTTCTCACAATGCTTTAGTCAATTGTATATGTATTTTTCATTAAAAAAGCATGAGTTCCTTTCTTTAATTAGACATCGCTACCTGATGCAAGCCCTTATTCGTGACAACTTATATTTACTCGACGCTTATGGTGGAGGGTGATCTTGTGGTTCTGCTTTCAAGGTTTAAGTGATTCCACTGCAAAAACACATTCAGGAATAGGGCCTGGAGCAGAAAAGGATTGTGATAAGGTGATATTAGGGAAATATATTATGTACTTGTAAGTCTAGGTTAGAAAATCAGGCATGACAATGTGCTGGGGGTACATACATTCACAGATATCTGGGACATTTTTTTTCTTTAGCTTTGCTTTGTGATGTTACACTCTTGCATAGAAAAGACTTTCTAAAACCAAGTAAACACATTGCAAAGTAAGTGCCAGGTCCTACTACTTTAGTGTTGAACTTGCACAGATGAAGTACAGCCGCTGAATTCACATAATAGCAGCAGTTTGGTTATGCTATTTTGCCATATGTTTTTTAATGATACAACTCCTAAATCATGCATGCCATGCTAGAACTGAATTTCATCCAATTTGGTGAGATCATGTGGGGGCAGAGGACTCTGTGTTAGTAGATTTTATTGTGATATTGAAACCACAGATAATTCAGCTCTGGTCCTACAACCTGTTTTATACGGTTAACTCCATCTAGATGAGGCATGTGTCTGAATAAAGAGCACATTTGCAGGGTTGGGTGTGATTCACCAGACTGCAAATTTATATGATATTTGTTCTTCATGTTGTCATCTCTAATCTGATCATCTCTAACTGTTATTGTTATTGTTGGAACACTTGATTTGTACCGTCTTGTGGTATTATACTCTGCAACACTCTGGTTGCATTAATGAAGTTGTTAATATCCAGCTTTTCTAAATGCTAACAGAACAGAACAGAAAGTTTTTTTAAAAAAAACCTGTAAGTACATTCCCTTTCTGTCTCTTGTGAATAGCACACCAATACCTCTTAGGTACCTATCTCCTTGTCAGCAGTAATATTAAACGCACTCAGGGAGCCGACATTTGTCTAAACACTGGCATGGTAATTGTTTAACTAGGTGATGCTATCTGACTCTGTTGAAAGTATGCACTTCACCTATGCAAATTCTTTGGGTGGTTTTTTTTTTTTGGGGGGGGGGGGGGGGGGGGGGTATTCTTTCTTTCTGTCTCATATATTACAGCTGGTTGGAAAACTTCTGGTTTTCTCCCATGGAAAGCTGCCATTAATAAATAATTTCCAGTTCCTTAACAAAAAGTCATACTTTCCCTGGAAAATGTCAGCAGAAGATCTGATGAACCTTTCTGTTCATACATGTTGGGAGAGTTCAAGTGATAGGTGTTATAGATGACATAGGAACTTTTTTGGTTTTTAAAACACTGTTGAAGCTGTAAGATTGTCTCCCCTCTCTTGTCTCCTTCTGTTTTCCCCAAGTAATTTATTCTATCCCCAAAGGTGCTTGTCTTTTTCTAGAGGGTTTATAAAAAATAGTTGACTTTGAAAGCAAAGGATTAGTGCATCTTTTATTACACAGAACATAGCATAATAGTTTTGCTATGAGTTTTTATATGTAAATTTATCTCATTTAAAATCAACAGAGAGGAATTAGTTATGGCTTTCCATTGCTTTGTTTTCTGTATGAAGTATAATATGCTTTTGGAAGTGTTTCCTCTGTACACAAACTGCAGAGCAGAGGTGTGAAACTGTAACAGTTTACTGTATACTATAGAGATGGTGATGAGATGTGATACCTTTTGCTGAAGTTACATGAGATGTTAAATATTTCAAGCTCATTTACTGAATTCTCTTAAAAATGGAAGTGGCATGAGTTCTCAGGCAGGGTGGTGCAGCTCCTGTGCATACAAGCACATGAGAAACTCCTTCCTCACTGCCAGCAGTTGGGAGAGGTGCTGCTTGCCAGCCTACTAACTCCTGATGAAAATGTTTTGGGCCTGTCATAGTTTGCAAAGAGCAAAAGGGTCTTATAAAGGCAATATGTCTGAGTGCCAGGCTCTCATGTTGCTGGTGAGTGCGTGGCTCTGGCCAGGAAGGGAAACCCCATGGTGCATCACCTTCCCTTTCATTTCTTTCCCAGCCGCTCCAATTTGAAAGGGACCGCAAATGCAGAGGAAGCAAAGCTGGGGTCTCAGGTTGAGGCTGGAAAGCGGCTAGAAGATCAGCGCCGTCGCCGAGGCGAGAACGAGGAGTTTGAGAAGCTGAAGGAGAAGCAGCAGGAGGCGGCAGCAGAGCTGGATGAACTGAAGAAAAGGAGGGAGGAGCGCCGGAAAATCCTGGAGGAAGAGGAGCAGAAGAAGAAGCAGGAGGAGGCTGAGAGAAAAGCCAGAGAGGAGGCAAGTGTAAAATATGAAGTATTGGACTCTGTTTTTATTCCCTTGTTGTTACTACTTTACCCCTACTGGCATTGCATTAGTTGATGACTCTTTACAGCAGTGTCCGCACAGACACTTTTAGACAAAGAAGTTGTTGGGGCTGGAAGTCGATGAGTCTCTATTTAACAGAAGGGCAGAACTAGGCCAATGGAGACTGGATCATAGGTGAAGAAGGAGCGTGCAACAAGGAAGGCAAGACCAAACCCAAGCTTACAGGCCAAAGTATGCTTCTCCTTCTTGGATCTGAGGTTGCTGTGTGGGGAATTGCTGCTCTGACTTTGCTTCAAATTGCGCCCTTTACCTGGGCCCTCTGCATTGTGTATTTTTCTGGGCCTTGCTGTTTCTTAGTGTCTGTCAGGAGATGGTCTGTTGCAACAGACCTTGATTTCAAATATACTACCCAACATTAAAATCACCCCGTTTTCTAACCTTCGGATTTAACTGCAAGTATGCCATATTTGATACCAAGTGACCACATCACATAGGTGACCTAGTGAGGACCCAAAGTAAAACATGCAGTCACCTAGGGTAGAAAGAAACATGACAGCTCTAGCCTCAGGAAAGACAGGGCTCTAATAAATGTCTTCACGAGTCAGGATTTCATCTGCGATAGTTGTGAATTTCTTATCTTCTTAGGGATGCAAAATGCTGGGGGCAGTGTTATAGCCAGAGTTCTTAATTTATTTGGGGTGTCTTTTTGACATTACACAAATTGAATTATGAAGTGCATGTCAAAATTCGTTTACTGCAGATGAGCTGGAATGCTAATGTTATATATAGTTACGATGGGCTAGATCTCATTAGGAAGATATTCTTGTCTATTTAAATGTTGAGTACCCAAGCACATCTGTTTGCTTGTACTTTCTCTGCCAAGGGACTCTATAAATAGGATTTCCAAATCTCTGGTGCATCATTTAAGAATCTTAGTTGTTTGGAAAACAGATGGTAGATGAATAATAATAGTGTTCGGCAGCTGAATACCAATGGCTTTAATATACCAAGCTCTTTACAGTAGAACTCAATAGATGCTGAGATTGCACAATACCTTGCTGGTCAGACCCTGCTAACCAGTGCTCACAGTGGTTGTGCTTTGAGGGCTTCTGATTTGACTTGTAGCTTATGAAGTAAAAACTCATGTTCTCTCTTTGGAGGGAAAAATGTAAGCATTTAATCTTCACTTTTTTGGGCACCTATTGATTTTTCCTTGTGAAGTATTAACCTTGGCACAACAAGTGCCAGAGTAGATGGACAGAAGAAGAGTACAAAGATGACACATGAGGATACAGAGAAACTGAATTGTAGTATTTTTATAAATATGCTTTTTTTCTTTCTTTAAGTGGCACTATATAGCAATAAATCTGGTGACCTCACTGCGAGGACACACTAAAGCAGCACTGACTAGCTGTCTTACTTGCCCTGCTTCCTTAACGCTGTAATGGATTAGCAGCAATACGCTGCTGGATTTCAGATAGGTCACTGAACTTTTTTGACTGGCATGAAAACCTGTTCTTAGAAAATTTGGTCAATTTTTGCAGGACTGCAAACCCTGTAATGGTGACGTAGTTTCTGAAAGAATAACTGACCGTTAATATTTTTTTAAGTTGGAAAAGAGGAAGATGAAGGAAGAAATTGAAAGGAGAAGGGCTGAAGCTGCTGAGAAACGTCAAAAGATGCCAGAAGATGGCGTATCTGAAGACAAGAAGCCATTTAAATGTTTCAGTCCTAAAGGTTCATCTCTCAAGGTAACCTCCCCACTAACATCTATATAGTACGTAAAAAGTAACGGGGGTTGTAGTCCAAACCAACAGCCAAACACCAAAGCAGTGTGGAAATACTTGAAATCAGACCTAGGACAATGCTCTGAAATAGACCTTAGCCTGAAACCTTTAGCTGAAAGACTTCATTCATTGGGATGATTGAAAATTACAGAGCCTTTCTAAAAATAGAGTCTAGACTGGGAGTTACCTGTTCTTCTTGGTGAAAAATGTCCAAAAAGGATCTTCACCTTCAAGAGAAAATCATTTTGGAAACTTAGAGCTGTATTAATGTGTTGATTTTCAATGTTAATTTATTATAGGAGTGCTTTGTGAACTGGAGTAGATAAAGATCACAAGTGTTCTCTCTCTCCTTCCACATCCACAATTACTTTCTTCCTTGCCAGATTACTTTGTCTTTAAGCATATTCAGCCTAATCATCATTAATTGAAACTGCCCCATATGGGAGTTCTAGCTTACGTCTAATCCTTCTAAAAATAACATCTAGAAGTACTGGGCTGGATTTAATTTTCTTACATAACAGGAAAAACACCCCCATGCTGTTGCTACAGGAATTTCTAAGTGGTCTTCTGTGGCCTATATTATATTGGAAGTCAGATAAATCAATTAAATGGCCTTTCAGCATGGAAGAGGAATCATGGCCCCACTGAAATTATTGGGAACTTTGTTTTGGTGTGCAGTCCAGTTGCTTTCTCAGCTCAAGCTCAAACTACAGATCTATTAATTGTTTTCAACTATCTTTTCCTTTTCTCATTTTGTGTCATCAGTCATTTAAGAATCCAAAATGTTTGTCAAAAAAGGCCCCTTGGTGGGCGCTAGGAGAGAAAAGAACCAGACAGCAGGCTATCAGGTAGGAGCTCATTGGACCATGAAGTGGATCTCCATGGGATTAAGAACTGTATTTGTTGAGTGACAAACTGCATTTGGTCAAAATTACATTTCTGCTCACAGAGAGCTACACTTTAAACCGATCCGGAGCTTCAGCCCTATACTGCTTTGGGTCCGGTTCTAGCAAATATAGTGTCCAAACACTTTTGACTGGACTTGCCTTTGACTTCTCAGATGCACCTGAACCTGAAATACAAAGGCAGAATATATACAGCTGTAAATGAAGGTTGCCAAGCTTCACAACTTGCTCCTATTAGATAAACCTGGTCTTGCCATTTCAGTTGCAAAAGACCAAGTCAGTAACAGACACTATGAATATACAGCTTCTTCCCAGCCCTCCTGGGAGGGCTCCTTTTTCTTCTTTCTATTTATTGAGATGCCTTTTATGACATACATTTTGAGCTTTAGCTTACAGATGACTCAGAAGAGAGGAAATTATACTTGAAAACACATAATAGAAAGATATACATCATAATTTTGGGGAGAGTGGGAAAAAACACTGGATTTGGCAGGAGGTTAATAGCTTTCAGAGAACTTTTGGACTGATGCTACACTATTCTGCTAAGTGTATTTTTAGAGGAAAGCTGGAATTTTCCAAATGTCATTAAGCATCCAAGATCCAATTTTTTTATGAAGATAATTGCTGCTGGTTTTTATGGCTTGTTAGGTAGAAGCTGTTTGTTACAAAACCTGATATACGCACCTCTGTACACATTTTTTCTCTTTCTCTGTTTCTCTCTCAGAGAAATTGGTGATACTGTACATATTCCACTCCAGTGTCTGTGGGTGGCCAGAGTAGATATGTAATGCTGTTGAACTTCAGACCCTAAACTGTTTCTTGGCCTTCTGTGGTCAATAGCTGAGGAGAGAATAATCTGATTTTAATAACCTGCTGTCAAATTTGATGTCAAACTCCAGGTTTTAGAAGACAGTATATTTTGTTACCTTTCATTTAGCCAGACTTCTCAGGCTGGTCTAACCTGGCTGGTACACAGCTTTCTCATTGCCTGTTACGCACTGCCCAAGTTATCTTTTGACTTGTAAAGCATCTGGCACATATTTTCTCCCTTGATTAATGTATCATCTGGTTAGGTGTGTCAGGAGTCATGTGAGAAGCCTAAATGTACAATTGTGGGTGGGCGGTTGGAATTAATAATGAAAAAAGGGAGGCTCAGTATTAAAATACTGTATGATACATGTGCACGTTCTGACTTCTCCTAGATTACGATCTGGCAAAGCATCTTTTTCTCCTTCCTTGTCCTTCCTGATGTGAAAAGTTTTTGGGAAGAAAAAGAAGGTCCTGGGAGTGACTTAGATGAGGAAAGTAGGGCATGCTGTTTACCAAGTGAACTACAAGAACAAAAGAAAGAAGGGAGATAAACTGAAAAGAAGTGTGGCATATTACCATCTTATGAACACTGCATTTATCCATCAGGCAGGGCATGGACTAGCATGACATGCAGACTCAGAATTGAGAGACCAAGATGTGCAACTCATCTCCATGTATTACATGGCTCATGGATGCACATACACAAATGTATATATACAAACATGGACATAATATACATACATGCTTATATTTAGAAAGAACTACTGTGATTATCTAGTCTGGCCTCTAACATATCACAGCCTACACAGTGTTGACAACTTCTGTCGTTTTAACTGTTAAATACAGTATTTCCCTGAAACGTGAGACACTACTTCAGCAGAACTACTACTGCAGCATGGAGTCCTCCCAGTGACAGGATGAGGGTTGGTCCTTTCCGAGGGGACAGTGAAGAGGAAGCATGCAAAGTAAATACAGGCCAAGTTCATCACTAGCTCAGGGACAAAAGCAGCTCGGATTTCTCAGGGCTGGTGGAGTCCCTGTGGGCAGTAGCAGCAGTACCAAACCTCTGTTCAGCCTCTGTCCTCTCTCTTGTATTTTTTTATAAGGACAAAGACTGAAACAACCTCTGCTGCTCTCGCATCCCACTCTAGCTCATGCTTTCCCTAGTTTAGTTCACACAAATGGTGCTGCAGTAGAAGAATGAGATTTCCTGCATAATCTTTGTTCATTTTCCTTTTTAGACAAGTTCATTCCTCATGTTTTCTTTGGGAAGGAGTGTTATTGACTTCTTGTATAACTATTCTCTAGGTTAATCAGGAGAGAACAGGATATTTCAATACTAAGTCTCCTCTTGGGGTTGAGCTCCACCACTACAGAAATGCAAAAGCTATTAGGCATTGAGGGGAGGAAGCAATGGCAGGAGGCCGGGAGCCTGGGATATCTCCTGTCTTCGCAGAAAATCTCTCCTGGGAAACACGGGCTGATGGGGCAGCCCACACTCTCTGCAAAGCGATGCTGACAGCTAAGCCAGAAGATAGGACTTTTCAGGGCTTGAGATTGTTTTTTTTTTTTTCTTTCTTTAAAGACCTGCCTTGTCCTATCTCGTTATTGCTCTCAATACCTGACAGCTGGAGCAGTGACTGGAAAGAATTAGACTCCACACAATCAGTTCTTACTAGATGAGCTATTCTTGTAGCAGAGGGAAGATAGAGTGGTAAGAACAGGATTTGTGACATTTGTTTTTCCTCTATCTTTGATGCTGATGGCAGCACTCTAGTCTGGCAGGTAAACTGGAGTAAATTGGTGTGCTCTGCACAGATGCTGCTGACAACAGGGAAAAGCCTAACTGCTTAATGAATCAAAAGAGCATGTGAGCCACTCAGGGAGGATAAGAAGCCACTTTACTCCCAGGGACTACCACTCGAAATGGATTTCCACTAGGTTCTTCCACCTGTTGGATATGAGGCAAAATTATAATACAGGGATTTCTGTTTTCTGCATGCATTTCTTATTCCCCATTCTCCTTGACCCATTTTTTGAGAAGAGTTTTTCTGTATATCAGTTTACAACACTTTCTGTCACATAATATCTAATACACAGTTTAAAATTCCTAAGAATCATTTAATACCTTTGTATGAAACAAGTTTTACTGAGAATATCTAGAGTTTTTTTTTTTTTCCCCAAGTCGTTGGCTCAAATTGTGTGTTAACTCATTCCTCTTCCATTCTGTTTCTGTTCTTGGAGAATGTACAGATGGAAGACAGTGCACTTTGTCCACACTTTAACTGTATTTTTAAGGGGCAAGACATTTCTTGCACAATCAGAGAAGAAAATATGTCTATATAATATTGAAAGTGGCTAAATGCATGCATATATGTCTGTATAACATTTTGCTTAATTTATTCCTTGCCACTTGTATGTGCTGACCCCATTGAATAAGGCCCTAATCAGGTGTGAGACTCTGCATGGGTTTGATTTATGTCCATTGGTTTCATTTCATCTGACTTTACCAGCAGAAGGGTAGGTGTCCATCTAAGCATTTTGTGTCTAATCTAAGCTTCTTTGGTAGTTAATAGAGAAAGTGAGAGCTACGCTCAGTGGACAAGCAATCCCACCTTTCCTAGGGTGAGGTCCTCTGCCTCTTCACTGAGTATAGAGGGAACCAAAATGAGTAATTTTGACTAAACGCTTAACTTTCAAGCAACTGAGGTTAGGTGGGGGAGATGCGGCCTGAGATCCAGTGTCTTTCTCTCTGGTCATAATTTAATTAGAGGCCGGCAGGTTGACTTTTTGGTGTACGTGCATGTTCTATGTCGGAGGCTTTGGAAAGTATTCCATGGTGACAAAACATAGTCCAAGCTATTTAATAAGATCCAGTTAAAATGAATGCAGCAAAAAGATTATTCTTATTTCCTGGTCTCAAATGGAGGAAACATCTTGCATTTTGTGCTAACTGTGTTGCTTTGCCTATTTTTCTTACAGATCTATTTTGTAATACTGTTTACTGTATGTGCCAAACATTTTAAATTCTTTGCATGGAGTTTGTGTGGTGTGCAGTGGATAAACGACCTTTAGACGTTGCTGTGCAGTCTAAATGTATTTGACTTACATGTTGAATACACATGTATATACAGGTGTGGTTCCTTTAAGTGTATTCAGTGTATGCTTCTGTTCCATGCATACTGTGCTTTGAGGAAGATGCTCTAGAACAAATCCTCATATAAATGTGCAGAAAATGTGATATCCATCCACATGAGGCACCTGCTTCCTTGGGAAGAGGACCATGTTCAGCTCTGAGGGTCACTTCCTAACTCTGCTTTCCTGTTTAACTTATTTTCTGGTTTGTTTCCTCACTCTCCTGTTCTGAACCATCCCCAACTTATTCCTGATATCACAGTAGGTGCTCTGAGAACCACTGTTTCCAGCAGGTAGAGAATGACCCCATGTCTTTTTACTACAGTCCCAAGAATACACATCTGTCTTCCCCCCAACCTATCCCCCTCTTAACACCAGTGACTACTGCTGCCAGGTTTTCCTGCTGTGTGGAAACACCTCTTCTTCCTGAGCACAGGAAGACTATAAAGAGTCTCCTGTTAGCATCTTTTAAGATCTGTCCCTTTTGTAAGGTTTCAAGTGGAACCTCAGTTCGTCTGAACTAGAAGACGCTGTAAATGAATTATTAGATGGTTACCTTGAGTCCTGGTTCTTTGAGGTAGTCCATATTGTTTGTCCTTGCTGCCAGCCAGGGTTTCACTGATTGATGCAGTCGGGGAATTACCTGTTCCTGCAGACCATGGGAGAAACCAACATCTCTTGTTGGTATAACTCACCGTGTTGATGCATTGCTGGTTATGACCCAGAAATCAGCGTTGTGGGAAACTTTTCCTACTGTACCATAATTGAGGAGAGGTGACATATCTTTAAGTTACCGTTGTAGATCTGTTTGGTCACTTTTAATCAAATAATTTACTTGCTCCTTTTACGGCAGTGCCGACTGTATATCCTCTGGGTGAAACTAAGACGTAAACCTTAAGGCTGGCAGAGGAGGAGCCGCAGCTCCGGACCCGTGAGGGTGTGCGTGGCTCTGCAGCTCCTGCCTGGTGTATTACTGCCACCTTGTGACAACAGTGCGTGGAAACAGTTGGTACATAGCCGAGCAAGGCCTATCTTTCCACTCAGGACGGTATTTGGATCATATATTGGCATCTAAGGCCGTTAATGTAAATTACTCTGTAAATTGTGTGTGTATATATATATTTTTAGAGGTGCCTTTGAGCTGTATTGATGCTAGCTGGAGTTTCTCCAGTGAGCTTGTTTGGCAAATTCTGCACTGAAGTGAACTGCCTGAGTTTTTGCTTGTATGGGCTTGAGAAATAAAACATGCGTGCCCTTTGATGGGATTGCTGTGGGATTTAGTATTCTGGTACGGCCTGGATGCTAAGGGCACCGAGGAGAACCATTTAAAGGAATGGCTGTCATTGCCTTATTTTGAAGGCATGAATGCCACAGCAGTCACTGTTGAAGTAACTTGAAAATGGACAACCCGTACTGAGACTGGGGAATCCACAGGAATCCAGCCAGGCTGATTAATAGTAATTTCTATCCCCTGGAGCTGTTTGTGTATATTTTACTCTTAAGTGAAACTGTAGAGTCTGGGACACGAAGTGGAACAATGCAACGTGGAAGAGACATGAGGAAGTTGATTAAAGTATTTCTTGACCCAGAATGCAAATAGACGCCCCCCATCGTTAAATGTTTTAAAACTTTATTCAGGGATGGAGCCTTGTTGTTTTCAAATTATCAAGAGATTTGGCATAAGTCTTATGAGACCTTCATGATTCTTTTTCCCTGGAAACTTTACAATATTTTCCTACACACAGAGTAGAAAATAATGATGAAATGTAAGATACCAGTTTGTGTAATAACAGCTGGTAGATATTGACTCAGCAATGACTCTGCTGCACATGAGCAGAGTACAGTCTGATTGGTTTTTTGGAGCTCAAATTAAATTGTCAGTGTCCTGCAAAACCATGCATGAGCTGAGCTCCAAATCTGGCCTAGTCTGATGTCTCAACTCAGAAAAACTTTATTAAATTTGCTGTCTGTCTCAAGAGACACATACTTGCTCTTATGTGGGAGATATGAGGAGATTTGACATAGATTTTGTGAATATCAACCCCTTTCATACGATAAACTTCTTCCCTTTTCTCCTTTCTGTATTGGTGGCTTATTCTCTTGTTACAAATAAGGCACTAAAGAAATATGCAGGATGCAAACATTAATGCAGAAAATATATCCACCCTTATGAACCTGTAGCATAATAGGCTCCTAACTATAAAACCTGTCTGTGTGTCTGTGGTGATTTCTGTTGGAATGCATCTCTTTCAGATTGACCTTTTGACATTTAAAATGATATTTTAGCCTGGTCTTGTACAGCCTGCCTTTTTATTAACTTTAAACTTACAGCTCTTGTTTCTCTCTCTTCTAGATAGAGGAGCGAGCAGAATTTTTGAACAAATCCGCTCAGAAGAGGTAAAGCAATAAAACAGTAGGTTCGGTCAAAACAGAAGTGTTTAATTGGAGGGAATAATAATTTCTTTCTCTCTTTTTTCCTACTTCCTACAGTGGTATGAAACCCACCCACACGACAGCAGTTGTCTCAAAGATTGACAGTAGACTTGAGCAATACACTAGTGCAATCGAGGTAAGTTAATTCCAGGTCACGATGGCTCTAGGTACTAATGACTTTTGGGACTTTAATCAGCCTATGTTTTACTGTTCAAGAATTGCAGGGATTTTTGGTCACAAACTCTTTTTTTAACGCGACTTCAAGAACAAAATGTCTGAGGCACACCTATAACCAACATCTAGATATATATCTAAACAAAACCTCAGATTTGTGTCTTCCCTTTCATGCTACAATTTACTGTGTCTGCTTTATAAGCTTGGAGTAGGTCTCAAAAGACTCAGTCAGCATGTCTTGAGTGACAGCTGCGTTCTCTTCTTGGCTGATGAAAGTACTATCAGCAGAGAGCTGACAGTCATCCTGAGCAAAGCTGACTTAGCAGCTTATTTAGGAGAGCAAGGAACTGGGCCTGTGTTGCTGGCTGCCACTTCAGAGTGAAATTCCTTGGCAAAGAAAGACACTTCAGTGAACTAGGGAGTTAAGTAGTGACAAAGGAAATACAGAATCAAAATAAAATGCAGAATTTGACCCCAGGTGATTTGGACAAGTAACAGCTAATAATGTGCCTTGAAGCCAGAATTGAGGGCTTTTTCTTTTCATAGTCTGAGGAAAAATAGGTGTTTGGTTATTTTGTTTTGTTTTGGGTTTTTTTTAGCTGTTTTTATAAATCAGTGAGTACAGGCAATGGGAAAGCTACTGGTTAATATAGCTGGCCAACTGGACTGGGTTGGTAAGTGTCATGGGAATAGAACAGTATAAAAAGGGATATTATCTTGATAGCTGTGATTAAGATCTAGCACTTCTTCATTTCCTGCTGGATTTTTTTTTCTCCTCTTGTTCACATATAGAGTCTAAGCATGGTATTTCATTAAGGTATTAATTGGTTAGGCTTTATTATTTAACTTAAAGGAAACTTTAGTAAAGATCAATTAACAAAGGCTTTTTTCTGTGACTGCTGTCCATTTAAACCTTTCTGCTAGGAAGCCTATCAGTGCTGGAGAGTTTTATACTGTGTGTCAGTTCCCAGTGAAAAAAGCGCATGCGTGACTGTGCTGAAAGCCCAGACTTGCCTCCAGCACCTATGTCGAGCTGAAGGAAGCTCAGACCTCTCCATTAGACATGAATGACAGCATGGCACCCAGTAGTTCCCATATCATGGGAGTAGAAGCATACAGCTTCTGTCCTCCCGCTTCACTCTGCACCTTTTCTGGATGAGACATAACCACCCTAGAGTTACCAAGGGCTTTAATTTGGCACTGGGGTTTGATGTTAAACTCCTTAAAGAGAGTGGATGGGTTGGAGGTACAGCTCCATCTGTCATAAGAAATTTATGTAATAGTGAAGTTAGGGTTTGTCAACCCATAAACACTGGACCAGCCCACCCACCCGCTTATATTCTCCAGTATTTTCAGTAGGGCTGTGCTAAGGTCCTGAGTCTTTATGCTCCATTTAGATATTAAAAAGCATAGCTCTATGGCAAGGGCCAGGCAGTGCAGCTTCACACCTATATACAGCTCCCATCTGACCTGAAATTATTCCTCTGCCGAGTTTCTGATTTTTCCAAAAGTTGCCAAATCTGACTTGCTTTGCAACTAGAGGGGCAAAGCCCCAGCTCATACAGCTTCTTATTCTCCTCAAATCTGTGTTATGTCAAATGTACAAGAATTTTGAAAAGAAGGAACAGGAGGAGTTTGGTCCAGTGTTTTTGGTAACCATGCAAAAGACGCATTGCCAAAAAACCCCAATACCCCAACCCCCCACTCTTTAAAAAAACCACCTCATTCCAAATATACTGTAATTGCTGAAATTTACCCCCAGAATCCTGAGTTGTAAGGTTAAGTTGTCTGGGACAGATGGAGCAGAGTCTGATGCTGAATGACAGAGCAGCCTTTCTCCCCTGCTTCTGCATAAGGGTTTCCTTAGCTGTGTCCCTGAAAGAGCCACGCTTAGAAGACACAGGTACTGAGACTTGAAAGAGGACAAATGAAAGCCTTGGAGCAGTTGTGTGCAGAGCTCTGGTTTGCCATGAGCTTTAGAAATGTAATGAATGCAAAAATCTAAGTGACTGTGTTTTTCATAGCTGGTTGTGTCAAGGGTGCAACTGCAAATCAAAAGGGGGAGGGTCTCAGTGGCACCTCTTGAGCTGGGTTTTCCTTTCCATCTTTGCATGATCATTGCTAGAACCACTTACAGCTGCTGCATTCCCTAGCACTGCCCCAGAGTCAAAGCACCCTGCAACTCCAGCTCTTAATGCCAAACACCAACTGGCCTCAATTCTTCTGCAGGGCACAAAGGCTGCAAGACCAGCTAAGCCAGCAGCCTCTGACCTTCCTGTTCCAGTGGAGGGTGTCCGTAATATCAAGAGCATGTGGGAGAAAGGGAATGTTTTTTCATCACCCTCTGGGACAGGAACACCAAATAAGGTATGTGTTTAATTTTATACAGTGATTATAAAGAATTATGTTATGGACCTGACCTTGTCATTCATGTTCCTCTGAGTAAGCCTGGCTGCTCCTGTTGACATCACTGGTGAAGAATATCCCAAAGGATCCTGAGGTCCTCAGAAACCCACAAAATTGTGTGGCTGCAATATTGAGTATAACGGAGGAATTTAGTGACGTACTGAGCTAAGTTATGAAACATTCCAGAGCCGCATCAGATATCTTAGACAAATATATCTGGGTAGTTCAAGCAGAGTACAAAGAAATTCTTTGTGTTGGGAAAGATTCTTTTGGGGGGCAGAGGAGGATTAAATAGGCAAGATAATAATGATGTTTTATAGATAATGCATAGAAGCATTTGTGAGA
The DNA here is from genome assembly GCA_013389945.1 of Fregata magnificens. Classification (NCBI taxonomy): domain Eukaryota; kingdom Metazoa; phylum Chordata; class Aves; order Suliformes; family Fregatidae; genus Fregata; species Fregata magnificens. Next base: position 42,459 of record WAAD01016226.1, read on the forward strand.
CCTTTATCTTTTCTACGTAAATCCTTAAGGTAACATTTGCTTTCTATAAATTGATGTGAGTTGATGAACATTCATCATAGCCAAAAAACTGAACCATGGATTGAAGGGGATTATTACAGATAGCCATGAAATTTCAGTAATTTGTTCTAACCTTTTAAAGGTTTATTTTAATGATTTAAATTTTACGCCACTTAACTCCTCTATTATGTGGGTTTTGTTTGAAAATTTTAGTTTAACAAAACAAAAATGTAGACTTAAACTGGTGTCTCTTCTTCTTTTAGGCTAAAGATTTTTTTTCTCTTTGGAGTTTGAGGTTATGACAGAAACAACAGGTGTATGTCTAATATTTATTCCTGGGTTAGCACTAATGTGGACATGATTTTGTCAGCCCATGTTTATCATTGAAAACTGGAGGGTAGTAGTGCTGTGTAGTTCATAGGGACAATATCTTCAGAGCACACAGGATGACTCTTAGCTAGCCATAGTCTCAGTGAGGACCTCTATATGAAAGTCAGGCTTGGCTTTGTTTTTAAATCTAAACCATGGGAAACATAGTAAAAGCTATTCTGAAAGTCTTCTGGTTCGATTTTATTATTTTGCAGGAAACTGCTGGACTGAAGGTTGGTGTCTCCAGTCGTATCAATGAGTGGTTAACCAAGACCCCAGAGAGCAACAAATCACCTGCTCCAAAACCTTCTGTAAGTAAACTTGCACCAACCATCTCTTCAGTAGATGGGTTCTCTCCTGGGGCAGAGGCGGTGACGATGCTTGCTCAATCAGCTGATGGTCTTTGGAGGAACCTTGCTGCGTGTCCTCACTTGGAAGCTCACAGGGGCCCTCTGGCTGCTTGACTCCTGGGTCAGAAAAAGGGAGGATGAAACAGGGCAGTTCTCACCTTAAAGCTTGGGGGTGCTCTAAAAAGGCAGTGCTCAGAGGAGCACTTCTCTGGTAGAGAAGGACATTAATTTACCACCCGTGAAAGGCCTACCATTAATTTAGAAATTATCAGCCGTAGACCTTGGATGAAACACTTGTGTTTTGGCCCTTGCCCTGTAAAAAGCTTCCAAGTATATTTTTAAACACAACTGAAATACTTTAATCCTTTAAGAGCCTAAGTGTCATTTCTAATGAAGGCCCTTTAGCATGCCCATTACTTCAGCAAGGATCAGAGCAGAAAATGCTATCAAAGTAATAAGCAGGGAGTGTGGGAAGCAGCAGTGTGGATGTGGGAAGGAGCAGAAACAGGTAATTGCGGGGTGGGGAAGGGTAGGGATGAGGAACTGGAGCTGTAGATGTCCGTGCTGGAGAATGGCAGGGCATCGTTTGTGGTGTTAATGATTCAACTTTGGGATTTTATTAAAGAACTGGTTTCTTCCTATATCCTTGTGTAGCATTTTTCTGCCAGTCCACTTGCCTTTTATAAAAGGTGCAGCCTGACAAACGTTTTCTCAATTCACACTCCTATTTGCCTCAAAGAGGAGCTTGAAATTTGCAGTGTTGTCCCTAATGTCAGTATTTACTGGTAGCCACACAGAGATTGTGTCCTTATGGACATGAATATAAAAACAAAAGATGTCATTGTGGTCACTGTATTTAAGCACAACCGCTGAAAACCAGCATAGAATCTGCCTCCAGATTTTCCTCTCTTTCTTTTAAGTTGCATCTTTTAGATAATGTAAAACTAACCTGTTGTTTTCCCCTCAGCCAGCTGTTTCTATCTATGTCTTCATTCCCCTCTTTCTCAATAGATTGTTTTTCTTCTTTCAATATCTCTGCTTGAAGGAATCTGCCCTCTTCCTATTCTTCTTCTTTGGGGGTCTGTTTGCTAAGGTGCTCAGGTAAACCTGTTTATAATTGACTATGAAGAATGATATACATCTGTAATGTGTGATTTTTACTTTTTTTACCAGGCACTTTTTGAAGTACAGAACTGGCTTAAAGTCTTAACCATCAGCAACCCTCTTTGCCTGTAAATTATGATCAATTCTAGAGCATCTCTGTTGGGTGCAAACACCTCTTGCAGAAATCACATTTCCATTCATCACTGGGAATTTTTTTATCCCAAGTTAGAAATTCTTATGTGCAGAAAACTACCTATCTATGGATGGCAAAAATGAGATTTTGGAAACCATGCGGGACTTGAACACTTTTTGAAAATGAGAGTACATATGTCCAAAATTGTTGCAAGAGTCTTTTGTTTGCCAATCACAGAGGTAGATACCGATCCATCTGTCCTTAAGCAGGTGCATTGCTACTAGCCTAGCATATGTCATCTTGATTTGTAGCCCTACTTTTCCCTAAGAAGCAGCTTGGCATTCTTACTGAGTTTTGCTTGAAGTCTCCATATACACTCATTTTCAGAGAATATTATTATTTTTTAATGACTTTACCTTGCCTGTTTTTTTCTGTCAGGCTAGTGATTGGTACATGCTTTATAATTGATAGACAATGTAATATTTACCACTGGTGGATGCTCCTCAACTTTTCTTATGAGGAAGTCACGTTCTAACTTTTTCTCTACCAAATTAAAATAAACCTGAACTAATGTTGGTTTCTGTTCTCTGACATTAATTTAAAAATACAGGATTTAAAACCAGGAGACGTATCTGGCAAACGTAATCTCTGGGAGAAGCAGTCAGTTGAAAAGCCATCTTCTTCTTCTTCTAAGGTAACACTCCAGTGCATTGTTAAAAGGATAATATCTCTGTGGGAGGCTTTCTAGGGGGAAGGTACTGTTCGCCTTCATGTGGTCAGTTAGTTGGAATTAGGCCTCTACATGTCTTTTGTTACTAACCTGCCTTTTTATCTATAAAAGAAGGTACAATGAGGCACAGAAAGCCATGGACAGTATGTAACTTTTATATTCCTATTTGGCAGAGCTGTGTTGTGCGTGGAAATCTGTCCTTTGCCTGGAGTTGATTTTTTTTTTCCCCTGTTATAAATAGCTATGTTTTCCCATATTCAACTTTAATAATGAGTTATTACTTCTTCAAACAGGTATCAGTTATGGGGAAAAAATCAGAGACTAATGGTAAGTAATTCTAATAATATACCTGCATATTAAATAGAAACTTTGCCACATTTTCCTACAGGCACGTCTGAGTTTTAAAATTCTACGACTGTTAATGTTGATGCAAAAAAAACCCAAACCTTTTTGCCTTTACCTTTCAAAAGCTCCATTGTAATATCATCAAAACATGAATGTTTGAGAAATAAGCCTAAATCATCTTTCTAGGAGGACTGAGGACTAGCAGTGCTCCAGCCATGTTTGCAAAACCTTGTTTGAGTGACACGTGTAGCATGTTTGCTGTAGCTGGAGAGTGTCATTAAACTGTGTGAGGTCCGAGGAATGGGATGGTCATTTAACTAATTACAGCAAATGCAAGGCATCTGGGGAAGGCTCTTTTAAAGGCTGAGGCAGGAATGGATATGCCTTTCATGAGTGAAGAGGGGAAACCCAAAAAGTAAGGCTGTAGCAGCAGCATTATTTGAGCAGAAATGGAAGATTTCCTTACTACTGAGAATGAGCCCTGCATCTGATTTTAGACACTGCCACTGGGTAATGGTGAAGCCTGACAAAAATTCAGCAGTGTTGATTTTTAAAAATAATTCCTCTGGCTGGTTGTGAGTGTCATGCGCTCCTGCATACCTAGACTGGAATGGAGTTCAAACGTGCTCAACAGCAGCACTGCTTTTACTGAAGCTGTGCATTGGTGTCTTCTCAAGGCAAAAAGAGTCCTACTACTGTCATTTTGAAACTACTAGTTTGGGAAACACATACGGAAAGGAATCGGAAAAATTCCCGTCCAAGCTTTTGTGCACTTCTTACATTTTTTTTATTTTAATCTAAAACACTCTAGATAAAACCAATTAAAGGAATTATGTGCCTAAGGACCAGTGGGGAAGAATGGAAATTCACTGATCAATTTAATAGCTTTAAGTTGTCTTGTAACATCCCTTGACTCTTCACTAGGAACGAAATGATCAAATGTAGAAAAACTTTTGATTTTCTACACATTAGTATGTGCACACGTTTTTCTTCACATTTGTATGTGAAGCCAGAGCTATGGTATGCCTACGAACTTTTCTTATCAGTTTAGAGTCATGCAAAATGGAATTGTCTTCCTCCTCCTCTTATCCTTTTTCAAACCGAGCTGTTAGGAGAGGGGTTTTCAGGCTCGCTCAGCATTAGCACTGTTCTGCTCCCACAAAAGGCATTAGCGGTTGTGCGTTGTTGCCTACGGGAGCAGACCCCGCTGAGTGGTTTGGACACTGCCAAGCCTCTCTAAGGCAAGGCTGAGTGAGATGAAGGCTTCAGCAGAGGGGTTGCAGGAGGAGGGTCTCAGGAGTTGGCTTTCAGTCTTGTTGTGGACTCAGAGTCCACGCACCAAGCGCTGCAGCACAGCCTGCCTTAGCATGGCAGCCACCCACGCGTGGCTGGGGAGAGCGCTGGGTGCACCACCTCCTGCATTTCTGGGTGAGAACCTCCTGAGCTCTCCCTGAGCTGCTTCCCAGGGCAGTCGGAGGTGAGACAGGTGAAATCCTGCTTGTCCTCTTGAAGACCACCTCTGAGCAATCCCAGTACACAAGCACAGCAGCATCCAGCTTGTGTCCTGCCTTCCTACATGCTGTGCATTAATCTAGAGCCATGCCTTCTCTATTTTAGAGACATGTTTGGGTTATTTCAAGCCATCTTTAATCTTTCTCTTTCTCAGCAGGTTTGAGACAATTTGAGAAAGAACCGTAGAAGGCCACTGAAGACGCTGGACCAATCAGTTGGGGGAAAAAAAAAAAAAAAAAGGAAAAAGTGCTAAATTGTTCTTTTTATATTTATGTTTATTTACCAAAATGTCTTTTCGCATTATCCCAGTTAAAACCATGTATATTAGCACTGTATTTAATAATCAGTCTAGACATTCATCGTAATAGTACTGCCTTTGCACAAGAGCCTTTATTCCTAAAGAAACCCATGCTGTGAAATATATAGACTCTCCTACTGATAGTCATAACTATGTATCTGAACAGTGATTTCAACTGGCATAAGAGGTCAACCCAAAATGCATGTAAAGTGAAGTTGCTTAAGAAAGGTGTGCAGTAAACCTATAAAAACAATGGTTACTTTTGTAATACAGAAGTCTTTCTTTCTGCACTTTAGACTAAGGCATGGAAGAAATATCTTTAGTTGACAATGTAATATTTTCTGTAAGTTGCCCATGTCACAAGAAATACTGCATCAATAACGTGTTTTAATTTTTTTGTTTTATACTTTTTTTAAGTATCAATTTTTCCATTCTAGTTTAAGTTAATACCTAAATTTGGATGATTATGTTAGCTGACAGCGGTACTGATATTTCTTTTTGTTGTTAGTGACTAGTAATTGAATGCAATTTAGAATATATACACACATAGCTTTACAAAGTTTAGCCTAAAGGCACTACTAATGGTAGAATGCTTTAATACGTGCTAGAGTATTATATTTAGTAATAAACATACATAATTAGCCAATATCACAGCTTAAAAAAATAAAGACAAAATCACACACTTTTCTATAGTAAGATTTCATAATTGCCATTAGAGGTATGGTGAGATAAGTATTAAAAAATTTTAAATGTCAGTTACCCAGTAATGGGTAATAAAAAAGAAAGTATAGTTTTTAAAAGAGGAAAAGGTAAGGGTATAGAGGGTCAAAAATAGGTCACTTGTATAAAACATTGTAGTTTAATTTATATAAAACTACCATAATTAAAAAGAAAAAAAACCTAAACACAGTTGGAGCTTGTTTCAAATGACTGTACACTAAATCTTGCCATCCATCAGTGCCGTACACAGTCCACCTAAAATGAAGTAAACCTCTATCTTTATAGTGCTTCTTTTTAACTCTCTCTCCCAAATATCTTATTTACAGATGTTTTCATTTGTATATAGTAAACACATGGCTATAAGACGTCAGCTTGGTTTGAATTTACATGCCATACAGTTTAGCATTTACATCCTACAGTGTATGGGTGGCATAAACTGAGCAACTGAAGTAGCCCCTGAGCATGTTGTTAACAGCTTTGTTGTGCATCGGCACTACCAGGATCTCCCTTTTCACCACTTCCATCTCTTACAGCATCTGACTTCTTCCTAAAGAAGAATAATGTTATATTTCAACCCAAAGATGAGCTCCCCTGCTTGGCTGAAACATCTTGTTTACATATAGAGATGCACGTAGTTATCTGTAGGGGGTGAAACTGTGCCTGACATTGTCTGTGAGTTGTCATGTTTTTTGTTTGGGGGTTTTGTGAACGCTCCTCTGAGTCTTTCAAATACATCCGATAGCTGCAATAAAAATGATTTGTTCAAACAATGTATTCTGAAACTGCATCCACAATAAATGGAATATTTCCATCAGCAGCCCCGTGTTCGTTAATGAGTAGGATCAAGCCAGATGTAACTGGGACAGGAATCATGCTAAGGCTGTGTAAAATAAGGTATCATTGCAAAGAACCTCAAAGAATGTCTGTCCTGATGTACTGTCCTACACCAGACAGCCAAATAGTAAAATCAGCAGCTTTAACATACATATTCTTAAGGAAAAAAAAAAAATCTTAATTGTCACAGCTACCAGTACAAGACAGGAGCTGTGCATCATCCAGAAGTTAGCATGCTCAGTGAAGTAGGTTTTGAGCTAGCGACACAGCCGTCTGCTTTCCTGCTTTGAAAAACGTTTTCTGTGTGAGAGCCATCGTATTTCTTCTGTCTACCTCAGTGGGATGTGCTTCCAGGCTTGGATGATCACGGGGACCAAGCCTGCGGAGCTGCTGGCTTTCCCGTTGTCCTCCTATCCCCTTCATTTTTTCTCTAACAGCAGCACAGCACGTAATGCCCTGCTCTAATCAGGTCATGGTCATCCGAAAGAGGCTCCCCAGGCTGCTGCCAATTCCACGGGAAGCACTGGGAAGGCTGGAGCGAGCACAGCTTTCTGAACCACTGGGGGAGAAATAATCGGATGCCGCCTAATTTAACCTGTAAAGAGCTTATATGCTTGCAAGTGTGCCTGTTCTCCCACCTTGTACTCACCAACTACGTTGCTACATTTCTCTGCAATCTTTGCTGAAGTGACGCTTTTCCTTGTTGATGTAGGTAAGTTTCTTTTGCTCCTGGTTATTGCCTTTTCAGAGAGCGTGGAAGTGTACTGGGCACAATCGGTTTTACTTTTAGGAAATACTGTAAAGTGGTGAGGTCATGGTTTGTTCCCACCAGCTGGCACCACCTCCTGGCAGGATTTGCCAAAGACAAATCCTGGTGGCTGAGTCAGCAGTGCTGCAAGGTTTTTTTGGTGTTTTGATACCATTATGAGGTGATGATTTTTCAAACGATACCAGATTGTCACCTTAACTTCTGATCATGCTTTCCTGCAGCTCACTTGGCATCCTAGACAGACTTTCTCTTGCCAGTGTGCAGAATGCCACAAAACACCCTTTTTCAAGCCTGTCTTTGCTTTGGCCTAGCACTACCCATCTGCAAATACTTTAAAGTAATTGTGAGTCTACCTCAGGGTTTGCTTTGTGTTCTTAAAAAAAAGTTTTTCTATGTTTTCCTTACATAAAGCCAACCCTTGTCTGGATATATTGTCCTCAATGCTGCCAGCAGAGGTGCAAAAACCTAATTTTGTGTTTGAGACTTCCAGAGCAAGTCAGTCTGATTTTGTAGGTAGCCCTTCTGTTTGGCTGGGTGTATTTTGATGTGCGTTATCACTGCGTATGATGCTGTCTTCAACTTCACCTCTCATCACACAAGAGTTCAATTTCTAGTTGTCCGGAGGGAGGGCTACGTGGAGTAATAGGTGCAACTCTGTTCTTTAGGTTCTAGCTAGAGCACGATCCTGTTTGATGCATAAGCCACAAAGTAGTCTCTATGTATTGTCCTTGTACAGGAATTATAAAAGCTCATTTCTATCTGTATTAAAATTTAAAAAAAACAGACTTCAGACATGTTTTATAACTAATTGTATGAAACAATTTAAGCACTGTGCTGATTAAGTTTTGTTGTTATTCAAACTTTATTCATATAAAATGTTAAAGCATGACAGATTCACACTATAAAAATCACAACTATGTAAAAAGCAAAGTAATTAAAGACAGCATTCCTTGACAGCAACTCATGAGCCAGTATGACTGACCACACTGGAAATAACATATAAAAAATCTTGTAAGTAACCAAAGTTTTTTGTTAAACATGTCTTTAATTAAGGAAGACTAAGAAAAAAAGGAAGTGAAGAGACACTGTCTTACTACTACTAATCCAAAACAGATTTCTGTTAACTGCCATAACAAAAGATCCATCCCTATTGACGCATTTTTATACCAGCTAGTGGTCTCCTCCTAAAAAAGGAGGACAAGTAACTGGTCCTAACGATTGTCAAGTATGGGAGAACTCATCAAGACTAAGCTGCAGCGTACATCTTCTAATCTGGAACGAGTTACACGGATGTCTCGCAGAAACCACTGGCATTAATATTCTGCTTTGAATGGGTAGTCCTTGTGATTGACAGCTCTGAGAAGAGAAAGAACTGGTTATTTAAGTGTTGTAGAAAGTATCTTCAGCAGCATTTCCCTACTGCAGTCTCCCTCCCCCACTGCCAATGTACTCAAGTTTTGCTGCTGTCATTAATTTGAACACAGGCTTGTGAACAACGCAAACCCAATACGAGCACGTGCAACATCAAGACGCTGAAGGGAACGTCCTGAATGAATCTCCCTCCTGACGTCAGTTCCAGGACATGTCTCTTTACCTGGGGTCCAGGGTTTAAGATATGCGCTTTCCCTTGTTTTGGTCATGTCTGTTTTCAAGATATGGGGGATGAAAATAGAGATACATCTAGTGGATAATAAGGAACATACTGGAGCACTGGAACTGCCCTCCAGTTCCTGTTAAAGCTGAGGATCACATCCATCTCCTTTTTAGACAGTTCAAAGTCAAACACCTAGCAGGGGGGGAAAAAAAAAAAAGCAAGCCCTTTTTACTTAGCTTCATGAGTAGTTAGCTACTAATTGTGCTTCGTGCATGTATGACTCGAGGTAGGAACATACTGCATCCACACTTGAGCGTACTTAAGAAATCCTCTTATTTCTCAGCCAAATACCAATTTACCCTTGAAGTAACCAAGACAGTCCTTTTCTCTCTGAGGTGCTGTTCATAGCAATGTCTTACAGTTCTGGGTGGTTGAATGAAAACACCACTGCAGTTTGTGTTGTAATGCACAGACAGAAAACTTAAGGTGCTACGGATGGATTACTCGATGTGTCACAAATACTGGAACTAGCAGAAAATATTTCTGCTATAACAGAGCGCTACTGGGTACCAACTGCAAATAGTTGTCTCACAGTTAATCAATCATCTAAGAATTCTTGCTGGTGGTTCACAGAATTAAGTCCAAAGTGTAGCAGCGTGAATTGAAAGTAACACAGAGCTGTCATCTAAGATGCCAGGCCTTACGAGCAAACTTCCCTGCCAAGGGGAACCACAGCCTCAAAGTGAGACGTAAACCGTAATGGGTCTGGTGTTTACAATTTGTTCCCCTAAAAGGAGGCTCACTAAGCATTTCCCAGAGGGCAAGTCCAAAACTGGGATTCCCTTTCCAGGGCAGCAGAGCTCAGACCACGCTGGTGTAACCCATTTCTCTCCTGGCAGGAACAAAATGCTTTTCCCCAGAGAACCAGTGTGGGTGGTTAAGTAGTGCTGAGCCCCAATCTTTACATTTCTGCGCCCCCCTTCCAATGCCTCTTAGGTGCTGCTTGGAAACCTGGAGGAGATATGGGTGTGGGTGCCTATCCTGTGTAAAAAGGTGGCAGTAGTCCCAACAGAAACTTCACCTTGATGTTTTCCTCAACACGCTGTGGTTTGTCAGACTTGGGAATAACAATCACATCTCTTTGGATAAGAAACCGGATCAGAACCTAGGAAAGGGCAAGGAGGAGCATGAACAGAGGGGTACCAAGAAATCTGTTGAAATGCATTTTGTGTTCTCTCTTACCTTTTTTTTTTTTTTTTTTTTAAATGCACAAACCAATTTCTCTTTCTACAACCACGTTCACTCTTTGGAAGACTCTACCAGTTTGCACACAGGAGTTTGATGTGCCAGCATTTGCTTGCAGTCTACTGACAAACTATAATTGTTTCTGGCCTATGTTGTTTCTACATCCTGGCTTCTCCAGGATTTGTTTTGTTTACATTTAGGGTGTGGAGGGGAGAAAAATGATGATGCTTCTGGCTTGCGTTATATGGGTGCTCAGACCAAATGAGCATAATGAAACTGCAGATTGTTTTGGGCTCACAGGTAAGTACCTCACCTAGGTTAAGCTTTCTGAAGTCCTTAAAAGGAAAACCATATTTATAGATTTTAAAAGTTTTCCCTCTCAAAAGAGGACTGTTGCATACAATTTTTTGTCCTGCTCTGCCTGTCTTAAAATATGACTATGGTTGATTGCTTGTGAACACGTGAGTTCGTATGAAGTGCAGTTTCTGCACACCCTGGGCAAGAACTCATTTGTGTGACTAACAACTAATAGAGAAAAAATTTCATCTTAATAATCAAGCAGCTTTCAATGATTCTTTGCGAACACGAGCAAACAGGGAGCAATCAAATAGGTCTGCAAATTACAGGGCTTCTCTGAAGAATAACATAGGTAACTTAACTGGAGAAAGAAATAACAAGTTGGCTTGATGATTTGTAAGTAAACCTCAGAGGAAAGGCATTCTCAAGGAGCAAGCACTTCTCTCTGGCAGCAGAAAAAATCTCCCTAGGAAGGGGGACACCTGAGGTAAGCATGTACCACTGCTGATCAGCGCCCCCAAAGCTCAACACTCAAGATGTCTTAGAAAATACCTGATAATTCATATGAATGCTGGTAAGAACTGGGGCAGTATGAAGAGTCAAGTGCAGTTCAGCCCCATTATACTGTACCTTTAGAGAAGGCAGCATCTGCTAAGACTGGCCATCAGCTTGTAAAAATGTCTGAGGAGGAGAAATAGTTTGCCCTGACAACCCCACTTACCTGGGCAGGGGTTTTGTGATGTCTAACTGCAATCTCTTTAATCTTGGGATCATCCAGCAGCACAGGTTCCCCTGGCTTGGCCCTGTTAAAAACAAAAGCCAGGATACTGATGGTAGAAATGTGTCAGCTTCTCTACAGGAAGCCTGATATTTTATGTGAAATAACCGGCAACAAACCAACAGCACTTTTCTCATTATACCTGCATTATTTAGGCTATTTGCCTCAAAGATTCAAGTTGCCAATGCATTGTTTTGTACACAGAAAGGCTGCAATGCTTTCTTACCATGGGCGGTTAGGAGACCCAAGGGGGCTGTATGCAGTCACAGCAATCCCTTTGGATTTACAGTACTTGATCAACTTTTCCTGGGTTAGGTATGGATGACATTCAATCTGCAAGCACATAAACACGGTGGTTGACACAGAGGCAGACTGCACTGAGCTCCAGAGCATAACTAACATTTTAATTCCTCTTGGGTCACAGAAAATGTGAAGAAAAGACTCCCAATATCATGATTAAAATCTATCTTACAAAAAAGTTATTCACGTCACAGCAATGTCCAGGGGCCTGGCACAGAGAATAGGGCTTCCTTATGCTACATATTACACAAAGATAGCGAGAAATAGATGAGAAGAGTGAAAGTGCTATCTGTATCAGGAATTGGGGAAATCAGTCTTCCTGGACTACTGGAGAGCAGGACTGCATCTTCAGAGGGGCAGCTCAGAATACCTGAAGTTTAGTTTCTGTTCCAAGTCACCCAAGCTCTCCTCAAGGAGTCTCCCCGACTCCTGAAGAAGCCTGGGGAGATGAGCTTCCCCAGGTTAGCTCAGATCATGTTGCGACCAGCCATTCAGGCAAGACGTCCTTTAACTGGAAACAACAGGAACCTACACGGGGATGCTGCTCAACTTGCCACAAGCCCTAGTATGACCGCAGGGCTATGTCTACGCTGCGTAACATGGCACCATGCACATACCCAGCCGTTTCTAAATGCTATAGCTTTGCTACCAGGCATGGTGACATGAAATCCATGTCCAGTAGTTTATTTAGACCTGAGCTAGACTAGGCAACTACTGTAATGACAGTGTGTGGCACAGGCACACCCATGGAGAAGCAAACTGGAGTCAATGCCTGAAGTTCTTTAAAGTGTTGAAGTTGGTGCAGCTTTTAACATGGGGGTAGTTGGGTCCATCCCCACCAGAACTTTATAACCCTCAATAAAATCCTCCCAAGTCCTATGTCCCCCTTGGGCTAAGCCTGGCACCACAGCACAGGTAGCACCGTGCGGACACGGGACCCAGTGTGCGGATTTCCCGGGATATTCCCAGAGATGGGCATTCTACCCTCAGCTGAGTGCAAAGAAGTTGCATATGGAAGAAAGTCAGAGGGTGCTGATGCCCCTGCTGTGCTGTGATTTCATTCATGAGGTACGTGGTGAGAATTTGTTATATAATTGTATACTTCAACCCTCCTTTTTATAATGAAGTTTAGTGAAATGGTTTATATTATGTAGAAAAATAAATAAGTCCAGTGAATGAGTTAGAGCATTCCTATACATTTCCATGCCTGTGCAGTAGTTTGCAGTGGGAATTTTGCTGGTTATCCCAGGGCTGGCAGAAATGGGCCTGTGGCAATTTGGGCTGTGACACTGGGAGTGTGAAAGAGGATGTGTAGCAGAAAGTCACAAGGTCTTATACAAGGTAATGGATATTTTAACTTTTTTCCAAGGTCTAAAAATGAAATATTCTAATCTGTTTCATATTACTGTCTTATGAATAAACCATACTCTTTTGTATGGTATTGCTCTCAAATCTCTACTGCATTATATAGACAGAAGTCTACAAAAAAGTTTTCTGTTGAGATCCCTGTCAGCTAAAAACCATCAACACTGACACCATACCAAAGCCTTGCATATTGCAGCCAGTACTGACTTGAAGGGACTTTCAGACAACCAGAGATACCTAGTGCTTTGCAAGATCTGTCCATGGCACCAAAACTGAAGGTCATGGCAGAAGTCAGTTTTAGAGCTGAAGCATAGCAAGAATATATTTAGGAATATTCCAAAGTTAGTTGGTATCAATGGAAATAAAAATCCTACCTGGTTATTTACTGGCTTGTATTTTAGTCCTGGCTTGTTCAAGATTCTTTCAATCTGCTCATAGTTAAAGTTGGAGATACCAATGGCTTTTACCAGACCACAGTCCACCAGTTCTTCCATGGCCTAATGAGTAAGGATAACCAACATGTATTTATGAGGTGGTATTACTCTCAACTACACTATTTTATTTCCCTAAAGCTAGTGACAAACCAACAAACAATCCACACAATTAAATAATAGTATCTCAAATTAAAAAAAAAAAAAAAAAAAAAAATTGCACCTTGTATTATCTGTATGCTTTATGTCCCGTTGCAGATGGGAAAGTAATGTAAGAAGAATGGCTTGGCCAACCCTTTTGTAATGGGAAGCAAAATCTTTTGCTTTGGCTGCTTTGGAGGTCATTTTACCAGAGCTAAAAAAGCAAGGGAAACTCCTCCACCTCCTCCTATGCCAGCACACTACCTCTGAGTTGGCAGAACACAGTAGGGAGGATGTTAGCTTAAACTCAGTTACCTCAAAATACTTTCTTGCAACTGTAATCTGCTATTGTAGAGAAAACTATTAATTCCTAGAGTTGTAGCATCACAGAGGTGCAGGTAGCAGGAGCAGACCCTGAATCCTCTCAGTCCACAAGGACAGCCTGAGATGCTGATGCCCAACACTGAAAAGTGTAAGAATTCCCTATCTGTATGAAACACCCAGTAAATTAACAGCCACACCTGGCTTAATCTACGCTTTAGTTCTACCATTGTGCGTATTCAAATATTGTTTGTGATAGCACCTACAGTGCTGATACTTTCCTACTCTTTAGTATGATTAAAGATATCCCCCTCTTGCCCTTCAAAACAAGGGGTAGCAGCAGCTCTGCTCATTACGGTCATGAAACACAATTTTGTGTGACTATCCTCCGTACCCAAACCTATCCCTCAATTTCATCGTGCACGCAGATCTCTGCTCCATCTTTAGTGCTGACACCTGCTCAAAAGACCAAACATTAACTTACTTCCCATGTGTCCAGAAAATCGGTATTGCTGGGGATACTCATACCCTTGTCATCCACAGGATGCAGTTCTTCACCAGCCTGTTATTTCAAGGCAGATAATACATAGAGGTTTTTAAAAAGTTTAATTTCCTACCATTTATTAACACTTCTGACTGGAATTATAGGCAGCAAAGTAGCAGGTTTTTTAAACATATTGCATAACTAAAAATTATGCACGTTCATCAGTATTCTCTTTTGGGTGAGGGCCATATTTCTACAAATCAATCCCTGCATACATGAGTGGGGATAGGTAGCAATTATGTGAGTAACTTAGGCAGATCTAGAGAGAAGGGATCAAACACCCCCCCTACATTTATTCTGGAGTTTATTTTACACAGGTGTAGACTGGGGACAAAAAGCAGCACATTCTTTCTGCAACTGTGCTTAATTTTTCACTGTTGGTTACTCTAGATCAAGCCAACATCTCCAAAACCTGAGATGTTCACACTGTCCCAGCCCAGCAGAAGGCCACGATCCCAAACCTCACCATTGTGTGCTGGTTACTGTTTCCCTGAAAACCCAGGGGGCTCATTAGCAGTGGTCGTACCTACGACTATCTCACTCCAACAAGCATGGAAAGCCAGACCCACATGCTAAAACATACCACTACCTAGTTAGTGACTGAATGGTTGCTACCAGCAGGTTCAGGGAAGAGCCAAATGAACCGTAGCATATCCCAGCTGCATAATGAAGATGGTCACAGCATAGATGAGAGAACATGCCATGTTTCTAGCCAGGTAAGGAGAAGAGGAATGTAGAGCAGGACTACCTTGAATCCCATAGGGAAGTGCATGAGGTAGAGGTCAAGGTAGTCCAGATGCAGTGCAGCGAGGCTCTTCTTGCACGCTACCTTAACCAGGGACCTCTCATGAAATGTATTCCACAACTGTGGGAAGAAACCAAGCCAGACCGTGACTCTACAACTTCCACAGTCCAGACCAAGGGAGAGAAGCTTCTCCCTGGGTCGCCTGGGAGGACAACTCCCTCCCCACCTACCCAGTGCCCACTGAATGGATGCCAATATTTTAATAGAAAGGTAGGACAAACATACCACAAATAAGGGAGTCAGTAGTGAAGGTGGACAATCAGTATTCCTACTTGTGAAAAGAGATTCTCAGAACTAAATGTAACACTCTGCCAGGTGTATCTGACACAGCAAAACTGTTAGTGTTCGGATTTTACTTTTTTTTCAGCCCAAATTTTGAGTCTTCAGCAGCTCACAGCTACCCTCCCCCTGTCCCTTTTAACAGGCCACAGTGAGAACTTGTCAATTTTATTTCATTTTTTAAAATGAAAATTCAAGTTGTTTAAATAGAAGAACTTGCAAGTATTATTCAGGTTAAAACCTGTTCTTTAACAAAAATGAAGAGTATGTCGAAAAGCTTAGTTATGCTCAATGTTTTCTGGTTTTGTTGGTGAAAACCCCAAGTCATCAGTTTTTCAGTTGAAGTGTTCTCACTTTTTGGTAAAGGGCATTGCTGAGTCAAGTAGATGAGATGAAGAAATGGAGTAAGCACACAGAAAATACTTCAGACTGAAGTCCCATACTTTAATTTCTATTCCCTTCCAGGCTTACATTTTGTACATGACACCATTTTCAAACGTCTTGCAAACCAGTAAGTAGCACAGCATCTCTGAATTCAGAAATCTGTCTTGTCTTTTTTTTTCCGATCTTTCTAGGGTGCATGCAAATGAACCTTCAGTATAATTAAGTTACTTAATAGATGCAAGGAAATTATTAGATCAGCAACAGCCACGCTATCTTTCCAAAGTTGTCAATGGTTCCTTAGGTAAAGCTCAGTGCAAAGTGCAAATAAAGGATGGAATTTATAGCACATAACAAGACAACCATGAAACTAGTATCATAGAAGGGAATAAGTCCTTAGGTTACTTTACAGATGGAACAAAGGTTTCTATTCAAGAAAAGCTAAATGCCCCAATAATCCTGCATCCCTCTACCTTAGTGACAATGAAGAGGTCTTCCCGTTTCACAGCCCCCTCTTTGATCTTCTGCTGAATCGCATTCCCTATTTCATTTTCATTCTGGTAGAAATAGGCACAGTCGAAGAGGCGGTAGCCTGCATCAATAGCAAACTTCACCACCTCTTCCACCTTTCCTGGAGGAGCCTGAAAGCAAACACAACCAAACCATAAGCTCTTCCATGTCCTTCTGCCATCACCCATTGCTGTGGTAGCTCCGCGAAGCCTCCCTTTCCAGCTGCTGCCGGAGTTTCCTTGTCACCTGCATTTAAACTGAGTTTCAACTCCCCAGGCAAACAGCATTTTTGCATGGAAGAAGGGGAAGAGAGCAGAAAGGAGTTGGTTTCTGCAAGACATTTGGACTGCCGTTTCCAGCAGTGTAATGCCCAGCATCATTTCCCCTTATTTGCTCTCAGTGTTGCCCAAGCAGTTTTGCGGGTTTACCTCCCCCAAACCCTTCCGCACGAAGGCACTTTTGGGGCGCAGGGCTCCCACCAGCCAGTGACCCCATCCCGGGCCTGCGAGCTGCAAGTGCCGGGCCAGGCAGCATTTCTCAATCTACTTTTCGTTCTTCTTTGTTGGTTTCTTCTTTTGCTTCCCCTCCTCTTTATTTTGCCTCCCTCCGTCGCCTTCAGCCCCTATTTTTTTTTTTT
>WAAD01016226.1:63590-82986 GCA_013389945.1 Fregata magnificens
CTCAGGGGGCTGAATACCCTGGGGATAACTGGTCTGACTATTAAAGACTGAGGCAAAGAAGGCATTAAGTACCTCAGCCTTTTCCTTGTCCTTGGTGACAGTGTTCCCCCCCCCGCATCCACCAGAGGATGGAGATTCTCCCTGGCTCTTTTTTTGCTGTCAATGTATTTGAAAAAACATTTTCTATTATCTCTTACAGCAGTGGCCAGACTGAGCTCTAGCTGGGCTTTTGCCGTCCTGATTTCCTCTCTGCATGACCTAACGAGCTCCCTGTACTCTTCTTGAGTAGCCTGCCCCTTCTTCCAAGCGTGATAGACTCTCCTTTTTTTCCTGAGCCCCAGGAAAAGCTCCCTGTTCAGCCAGGCCGGTCGTCTTCCCCGCCGGTTCGTCTTACGGCACATGGGGACAGCCTGCGCCTTTAAGACCTCCCTCTTGAAGAGTGCCCAGCCTTCCTGGACCCCTTTGCCCTTCAGGACTGTCTCCCAAGGGACTCTCTCAACCAGTGTCCTGAACAGGCCAAAGTCTGCCCTCCAAAAGTCCATGGTGGCGGTTTTGCTGCCCCCCCTCTTCACTTCACCTAGAATCAAGAACTCTACCATGTCGCGGTAGACATGCTATACTATAGCAAATCACAAACCTTCAGCTTGTGTCAGTATCATCTCTTTTCAAGGACCCCTTTTTGCATTCTAACCTACCTTGGTGGTTGAACTCTGTGTTATGTACCCACCTCAGCATTGTATGAGGGGGGTCCCTTTTCTGCTGGAGGCTTGTTGCCCAGCCAAATATTCTTATATTGGGCTGACTGACTTCTAAGGGCCCTGCCCATCAATTCTCTGTCACTAGCCTAACCATAGCAATAGCCAGCTCTCCTCAGAAAAGCTGGACTGGAGAGGGAAGCCGTGGAAATCCCCACTCTTTGCTAAAGAATCACATTCACAAGAGCATAAAAGACAGTTTGCAGTAGAGGGAGGGACTTAAAATTGCTGAATAATGTGGCTACTACACAACCAAAGAAAGGAGGAGAAACAAGGAATTAAGAACTGTCTGGATCCCAGGCCTTCAAAGCAGAAAGGATCCAGCAGACGGATGTGCTTGCAACAAAATTGTGCTCATTGAGAGGGGCTGAGTGGGTGAAGCTGCCATCAACTTCTCGTGGCTGTGAACTTTTCACCCCATCAGACACCTACAGTCAGCGGGACAAAGTTCAATTTGCTGCTGTCCTTAACTAATGCATTTCATCATACCTGTTTGTACACTTTCTTCTTAAGATAAGTCTGTGCCCACAGATATGGATACTATGAGTACACAATTCATTCTCTCTCTACCTCCTGCTTGTTTAACGCTGGGGCCAATTGTGTCCCAGCCAAGAGTGGCTTCCTTGGTGCTAATACAACGAGCGTGGGGAGGAGCACCCATGGACATAGGTGTCATGTCTCCTGCTGCTGCTCCCCAGCCATGCTTCCTGCATGGGAGGTGCCATAGGTGCTGAGCCTTTCCCTGTGCTTGTTGGGGGCTTCCTGTGAGCAGCTTCAGGGTGCAACCTGGGAGGTGTCTGGGGGCATCCAGAAGATATCTAGAGAGCAGGGAGTGTAGTGACATTGCCTCTGGAGAGAAGCAAGGTACGGCCAGCAGCTGGCCAGGCCTTAACCATTTTGGAGTGAACTTCGTGGGGGCCAGGGAGGAGCAGGGAGAGATTTTGGCAATTCAGCCACAGCACGGGCTGGTGGGGAACATCTGCTGGGACGACACAGTTATGTATACAGGCTTTTCTGTTTAGGCACTTCTGTTCTGTTTTACCTGGTTGCCTTGTCTGCATGGAGAAAGATAACTATCATCATTTATAGCTGTATAAAACCTGACTTTATGGGAGTTTAAAAGCCTTCCTTTTTTTTTTTTCTTTTTTTTTTTTTTTCATGGACGCAGTATCGGTGATGTCTGAGGCCCATCCACCTCAATGGTTTAGCTGAGTCATGGTGTTTTTATTCCCTGAAAAGCCTGGCAGCTCCCTGGACCACCCTGCCATGCTGTTTCATGAATCAGAGCATGCAGATGCAGGAGGTGACTTCTCCATAACCTTGTTAAGCACGGCCATGGTTTTCAAGGCATTGCTATCACCTCACTAGGTGTTTACTAGTGTCTGATGTTGAGTTGTTCTTCCTTTAGAGTGACTTTTCCAGAGAGTAATGGTCATCCTTCCTGGTCAGCCTTTGCTAAAATACTGAAATGCAAAAAGCAAATCTCTTCTGTGGCTAGTCCAATGTTATTGGGAATGGTTTTGTTCAGATGAAAGTACTTAGTTAGAAAGCCCCAACATGAGGCAGCCTTGCTGTTAGTGTTCCTTGGGAAAGCAATGTGCATTATTTTCCTGAACTAACGCTAAGGAGCCTGTCACAAATGTCTCCTCGTGCAGAGCTGACAAGTGAGTAGCCACACGCAATAAGGGAAGGGGATAGGAAATGTGTTCAGGATGTGGATTTTGTGGTTTTTTTTTTTTTTTTTTTTTTTTTTAAGTGGAGAGTCAGTGTGTCAGAGAAATGTAAAACATGGTGCAACACTCCCCATTGCAATGTATTGATTGCAACAATAAGGAAATGACAAATATGAAATAATGAACAGTAGGAAGCTAAGTATTGTCATTTATATTTTAATAAAACCTGGGTTTTTCTTCAGTGAGTCTAAAAGCCTACTGGGCATCTTTGCAGCATTCAGTATGGGTGAAGATTGAGACATATCC
This sequence comes from Fregata magnificens, assembly GCA_013389945.1. NCBI lineage: Eukaryota > Metazoa > Chordata > Aves > Suliformes > Fregatidae > Fregata > Fregata magnificens. The sequence continues at coordinate 66,325 of WAAD01016226.1, forward strand.
ACAGAATCACAGAAGGGTAAGGTTGGAAGGGACCTCTAGAAGTCATCTTGTCCAACAACCCTGTTCAAGCAGGGCCACCTAGAGCAAGTTGCCCAGAACTGTGTCCAGATGGCTTTACAATATCTCCAAGGAGGGACACCACAACCTCTCTGGGCAACCAGTGCCAGTGCTCACTCACCCTCACAGTAGAAAAGTGTTTCCTAATGCTCAGAGGGACCTTCCTCTGTTTCAATTTGTGCCCATTGCCTCTCGTCTTGTCACTGGGCACCATGGAAAAGAGCCTGGCTCCGTCCTCTTTGCACCTTCCCTTCAGGTATTTATATACATTGATAAGATCCACCTGAACCTTCTCTTCTCCAGGCTGAACAGTCCCAGCTCTCTCAGCCTCTAGTACGAGAGATGCTTGAGTCCCTAAACGCTCACCTCAATCCGCCTCTGTGCTTTAGCTAAGTCACGTCCCCGTCATGCCCTGGGCAGCCTGTCAGCCCTCCCAGGGCACCCAACTCCGCTCACCCACAGGCTGCAGCGTGTGGATGCAAGCAGGGACTTACCCGCAGGAGCGGCAAACATGGCAGCGGTGTTCAAAGCGTGGCTGTCACTTCACGGAGTGCTTACCAGCAACTGGTTTTGAGCTTGCTCTCCTGGAGAATGGCTGCTGTAGTCTGTCACGGCTGGCGTTTCAGCTGTAAATTCGGCAGGCGTGTGCTTCATGCTCATTTGGAAATAATGAGTATGTTTTGCTAAACTGACAAGAAGCAGCCTGTTGCAAATCCCTTCTCCTGCAGCAAGCATGGGGAGGAGCAGTCATGGACCTTAGGAGCACGTTTCCTTCTGCTGTTCTCTGGCCATGCTACCTGCATAGGAACTGTAACAGTGCTGAGCCCTTCCCTGTGTTTGTTGGGGGCTTCCTTCGAGCAGCTTCACGATGCAACCTGTGATATGTTTTAGGGTGTCTGGAGGATATCCAGAAAGCAATAGGTAATGAGCAGTTCTTTCTGTCCTCTCCCCACACAAGATACATCTCTCTCTGGTGTGCATTCAGAGAGTCCTGGAGGAGGTCAGCCTTTGACCATGGTGGAGATGGTAATGTAGTTCTCTGTGTGGTTTAGGGTATCTCTTGCATTGCTTTAAGAAGAGCCTGAGCTGTGTGGAGGCAGGTGGAGCTGATCTGTCCCTGATGGTTGTTTGGTGGTTGCTCAGCTGGGGCAGGCTAAAGGGGCTGCACGGTTGTCCTGGGCTCCATTGCTAGGGATGTTGCAGCAAGACAGGTTTCTGGGGAGAACCAGGGTCTGGCCAGCAGATGGCCAGGCCTCGGGAGTGGTGCAAAGTGCTTCCTAGGGATGAAGGCGCAAAGTCTAATGTAGCTCAGAAAGCTACGGAGCTGGCAGGGAGTGGCACAAAGTTGTTTATAAAGCCTTTACACTTCCATTCTACCTAATTGCCTTATCTCTATAAAAGAAGATAAACATTGTTGTAAATACCCTAATAAAACCTGTTTTTTATGGGAGTCTAAAAGCCTGCTGGGCTTTTTTTCAATGTTCAATATGGGTAAAGATCAAGCCACCTCTACCTCTGTGCTTTAGCTGAGTCACAGTCCCATCACGCCCTGGGCAGCCTGGCAGCCCTCCCGGGGCACCCAGCCCTGAGCATCCCCGAACAGCAGCGTGTGGGTGCAGGCATGGGAAATGTGGCAGTGGTGTTCAAAGTGTGGCTGCCACCTTGCTGGAGGTGCCTGTTTTCATAGAATCATGGAATCATAGAATCATTAAGGTTGGAAAAGACCTCTAAGATCATCAAGTCCAACCGTCAACTAATCACCACCATGACTCCTAAACTAGGCCCTGGAGTGCCACATCTATACCTTTTTTGAACGCCTCCAGGGCTGACGACTCCACCACCTCTCTGGGCAGCCTGTTCCAATGCTTAACCACTCTTTCGGTAAACAAATTTTTCCTGATGTCCAATCTAAACCTTCCCTGATGCAACTTGAGGCCAGGTGGCCACCTTTTGCAGGTGGCCTTCCTGTAGGATGCCTGTGGCAATCAGTGAAGCCAAATTATTGCCCTATAATGTTATACTCTGACACTCTCAGTCTTCAGTGTGTTTTTGAATTGTTGTATACTCTCAGGCTTTCTTTAAAAACAAAAGTAAACAAACAAATGCCAATAACTTAGAGCAGGAAATGTCTACTCTGAGACAGAACTACTTCCATCGGTCTTATTTGCAGTATGTCACATTTATGGATCTGGCAATGTCAGTATGAAGCGGTACATCAGTGGCGATGAAAGTTGGGTATGTGAGACAGACATATCTAAAATGCTTTGATTCTCTCCTCCTTGAGTGTAATGGACAGTACACAAATTTAGCAGCATGTCATGGATTTTCAGTACTTACCAAAATAATCTACCTGCAGCAGCTGCCTTTGGGGTGGTTGCAAGACACCAATTTTACCAACACTGAAGTGAAACTTTTCACCAAAACTCTAAGACCAGAGTTAGAAATTCATTGGCCCTGAATCCCCAGAGCTCCACTGAATCCCAAGCCAGGTATGTCGTGTTTCTCCAGAAGCATGTACTTCAACTGTGCACAGAAGAGCCTTGAGTTAAATCCTGTGAAGGCTTTCTTCAGTTCAACAATTGTGCAGTCTGATTGCTGCGTATTCCTTGCTTTTAGGGCCCTTCCTCTCTTCCTGTCTTCCTTTAAATTTTGGAGCTCTTCCACTGCAGTTTGCTTTAGAAAAGAGCTGAGACAGCATCTTTGATCCAGATAAATACCGTGACTGCTCTGATATTGCCTGAGCTAAGCAGTATGAAGGGAACGGTGGTGGCTGGTTGCGGAGGAGAGTGTAGGAAAGTTGTGGTCTGTGAGGAAGTGTACTGGTGTGGCAGTGACTCAGCTCTTTGCGCTCTGAAGCGTCAATAGTTATTGTCAGATACCTGTCAGCTCAACCTCATGCAGTTATTTCTGGATATGAACAACCAGATATGCCTGGGTGGCAGCCAGCAAATTACCTGAGAAGATATTTACATTCAGTAACTGGAAATAATTGATTTTTAAATGGCTTAGGTAATGGCTTATTGCTGTCATTGCCGCTACAAGAGAATTGACAGTCTTTTATTTAAAGGCCTTATTAAAATAGAGGCACTTGTGTCAAGAAGGGTGTATACTTAGAAATGACGAGTTAACCACATTTATGTAAACAGAGTTGTTTGCTTTTATTACACTGTTACACTCTTAATTCAAATTTTTGTTTTCTTGTTCATCTACAGACTTCTTTTTACATCAGACTTTTCTAGAGTCTTAAACATGGTTGGTGTTTATGGGTAAAGAGGAAGGGTCCTGTGACTCTGCAGATCAGCTTCCAACTGCAATTTTACAACCTCGTTTGGCAAGAGAAGACAACCGTGTGCTGGAGTCAATTCAGGATAGGTATTATGACAATTTTTTTTTTTAATTCAAGAAATCAAATTATTAACAAAGCTGGGCTGTGCTAACAACCCACCACCGCACAGAATCCACTTTTTAAATAGCTTTAGGAAGAACAGCCAACTTCACCATATTTTAAGTAAAGAGAGAAAAACTGGGATTTTTTATTTTTTTTTTTTAAGGAAATTCTTTTATTTGGTCACTTTGAGTGGCTTTATGCTTCTTTTCTATGTTAGGAGTATAAGAAAGATTGAAAAACTCCCTGGTGTTATGAAGGAATGGAGATCACAGGTCCTACCTTTCCCTAGATCATTGGCAGGAGATTCTGCCATTCTTCCTTCAATTTTGGTATAATTTATGCTTGATCTTAAAGCTATTTCTTTAGCTAGAGATATGTTCAAACCTTCCTAATGTATTTATGTGGCTGCTATAGCATATTAGGATTACCTGGATGGTAACTGTGAACTTTTAAACAGAAAGTATTATACTTCTAGGTCTTTTGGTTGTGAAAATTAAATTGCAATGTTTACACCTAGTCCATATTATCTTCTAAGTTTTCTGCACCTGAAAGGCATAAATGATGAATTCTTCCTTAGCCTGATAATCTACAAAGCCTAATAACAATGCTTTAAGAGAATGACTTTATCGCTGATCTTTAGTAAATTGGGGAGAAGGTGGGTAACTGGTGGGGAAACCAGTGGAACACTTAGGAATGGCTTCTGTGTAGGAGGTGCAGGGTATGAGATTTGACATGCAAAATGAGAGATGCAGAGAGAAAGAGAGAGATAGGGAAAGTAAGGTGGTCATATTCTTAAAAGTAAATATGTTTTTCATCTGAGTCCCACTGAAAGCAACAAAGTACTTCAAAAATAAATAACCAAAAGCGCAGTTTGTCTTAAAGCTCATCATATTTTATCGTAGATCTTTTGCTGACATTGTTTTCTTACTGACGTCAATGGAGGTTTCAAAATCAATTGAAAGCAGCTGTCTGTTTTAAATACACATTGAAGTCATCAGGAGAAGTGGTATACAGTCTTTCCCTGAAATACACTTGATACTAGTCCAACATGTCTTTTCATCACAAATTTTTATCATCAATCACTGACTTTTTGTTTATATTTGCTGCAGTGTAACATGTGGTAGGGCAGATGGATCAGATAAGGGTGCACTCTAATATATAACTGGTTTTACCAGATCCATCAAACTCACTTTCATCTTAAATACAATATTTTTTTTTTTTTGCTCTTGTCAGCCACTGTCAAGATTTAACATTTTAGAGGACAACTCTCTTTTGAGGAAATAAAGTTCGAACTCTATTGATTTAATTTCTTATATCTATTTATATTGATTTTTGTGCTAGTGTATGAGGTTGAATGATTTTTACACAGTGAATTTTCATTGCATGATTACATTGATATATTTGTTTAGCTTCCAGTATTGACCCCTTTTTTTAGAATACAGAATATCTTTTTGTTGAATCCTTCCAAAGTGACACTGGGAAAAGGTGTGCTTTACCTGAAATCATCTTATCTCTGCAAGAAATTGGATGATTGCTGCTGTTTTTTCAGTCTTACCACAGTCATCTGGTCAAAAGTGTCTCATGCAGAGTACAAAGAATATGAACTAGTATATGAAGAAGAAAGACTGTCTAACTTAATATATAGTGAAGTACAAGGTGATTATGTTTAGGTGAAGGTAAATATGTTGTAGATTTTTGTCATTTTAAACCCCTTTCTTCTAATATTTCCAAGTAGCGAACAAAATAACTTTGTCTAACGAAGGCTTGGGGTCACTGCAAGTGCCCTGAACCCAGCTAACAGGGTAGTGCTCTGTACTCAGTCGGAGTGTAAAGGGAAAAAATAAATATCATATATGGCTTGACTCTTGAGGGAGAGCACTCAGGAAGGTCTGAAAGGGGGAAAACAGCCATTCCCCATAAATACAGCACCCATAAATACCACATTCAAAACCCCCACAAAATCCACTCTTGCTGGAACTGAAAATTATGCCTATAGTTATTGTATTTTATTATAGGATGGGTATATTTGTAGTTTCTTTATATCTTCCTGGACCTGCAGAGGGTGCAAAATCTCCACGTAACACAGCTTAGAAAAAGCTGAATTACTCCTTCATTCTCCTTGTATGTTTTGCTTCTCTGATAACTTGTAGGAACACTTCACCAGCAGCAAGATCCTTGCTAGAAACTTAATGGTAAAAAAAATGGAGATAAAAGCATTTATTGTTGCAAGGAGGACTGTTGCCATTTCATTTTCAGAAGTCTTTTATTCTTCGATGTCTAAGCCTAGTGCCTGAGCCATTCTCTCTAACCTAGTGCTATTCGGTCCCTTGTCATCTTATCTCTTTCCCTAATAATATAATTTCCTCTGCATCGTCTCTATTTTTCTTCTTTCTCTCCAGCCTTTTATTTTAATCTCTGTATTTCTTCTGGCTAACTGCTTCTGTTTGAATGCTTGCTTCCAGCCCTAAGCTGTTTCATTCACACCATGAACACAGTGGAGGTAAATGGCCAACTACATGGCTTTGGCTACATGTTTTATTTTCACATGATCTCAACAGTACGTAGAATAGCAGAATAAAATATCTGAGACATTATTATGATTTCACTTCATTGATTTTCACTGATTTAACAGAGGTCTTCAATGTGAGAAAGTGTGAAGCCAATGATTAGGGGAAAGACTGCTTTTAAAGTATTGGGGTTTTTGGGATAAAGCTTATCTGCTATCAAAAAGAGTCATTCTCTTCTGCAAACCAAAATACATACTTAGCTACCATTCAGTTAGAGCTGTATAATTGGGAAAAAACCCTCAAACTTAAAATACCTGTCAAGGGAGGTGCAGGAAAGTTTTTTGGAGTATGGTGGTAAAACTCATCTAACTCAAACTTTCCATTTTCATAATAAGTTTTTGGGATTTTTTTTGCTGTTTGTTTGTTTTTGTTTCTTACTTTATAGTTGGCTCCATTCCAGCTTTGAAAGGGTTGGGCTACAATACGGTTGGATATACAGCAGCCTTTCAGATTGGTAAGATTTACGTGATAAGCCTTTGTGTAGGAATGAATGGGCACTTAAATTTGGGTCTCTGTTATTAGGTCAAGATGACACTGCTGTGTTTTGTTTTTTTTTTTTTAAGCAAGTCACATTAGTTTTCTGGCTGTAACAAAAACTTCTTTTGCGATGACCTCCTTACATGTCATTTTTGGGTTGATGGAAAAAAATCAACATGGATGTCAAGAGGCAAAATGGGTATCCTTATGCTAAGGCCCAGCGCAGTTCCTCACGTTCAGCACAGCCGCGGATGATGGTGATACCAGAGAGAATAGAATGAGCTCCTGAGCCATTGCATTTAAGGGATAGAGTTGCACAAACTGATTTTAATAACAAAATGTTGGGAGAGAGGGATAGGCTTTTTTGTGTCTTTTATATAATATATTCAGTTAACAGTTGTTTGATGTCTCTGGCTTGTGTCCTGTGGAGAGCAGTTAAGAGGTGTTTTAGAGCTTTACTGAATAAGGGTGGACACGTACTTGATGGTGTGTTTCATCTCCTGTTTTAAGGACTGAGAAATAACTTGTTACAGGCAAAGGATTATTTACCTGTCTGAGACCTAACAAAATTGTTTCTTGTAAACCTGTGACTTGGTGTGAGAATAGCAAACTAGCAGAAAATTTCATCTTGCCTCTGATACTTATGCAGTGCGAGTCATTTTGGTCAGAAGTTTTGAAAGTAGTCACTTAGCATAGTATAATTAGTATTTGAAGATTTTTAATAACTTTGACTAAGTGTGTACATGCAGTTTTCTAAGACAAAAGTGATTAATTGTAAATAAGATGTTTCATTTAAAGATATTATTAGGATAACATTGTAATAGCTGCATTAACATCATAATGACAATCTTGTTGTGTTCTTTGTATCCAAGAACCACAAGATTTAGATCTGCTAGAAAGAACACAGCTTCAGTGATATAATTTGGTAGGGAAGAGGAGTACTACTCTTCACAAATGAAAGATTAAGGGCTTGGGGCCTTCTTATAAACCAGTGATATTTGTATTTGAATAATTTAGAGAAAGATCTATGAGTAGCTGCCTACCCTTTGTGCAGTATGGTGGCCTTCTCCTAGGATCGGAAAGCTGGGGGCTCCCAGTTGTAATAATGTGTAATTACTCAAAGGGGCATGCAATGCAAGGCAATGTCACGGAAGAAACACTAATGATACGGCTTATTGCAATCCATGGCACCTTAAGTAATAGAGGCCTTAGGATCAGCGAATTATTTTGCAGACTTCCTTGTTCATTAATCATAGATATAGGGGAGTACGTGAGAGTGCCTATATACAGCCTAGGACAAAGCTACAAATGATGAAGAATAAAACAGTGCCTTTAGATTTACTTACGTACCAGGCTGAGATTGTAGGAGAATCACCTCCCTGAGCAGCAAAGTGTTTCTTTTTGTTTGTGCCCCGCATGCGGGTGGCAGGGATGGCTGGTCGGAAGGGACTGGTGCAGCGCAGGAGCCTGGTGTGGACCTGCTCACAGTGGTGGTGAGGCACGCAGGGGCGGTGGGATGCTGATACCTGAGCTGGATACAGCTCCAGGACATTGTTTTAAGGACAGCCTGGCCTGAGTGGAGAAGTTTAATGTGTGGTTATTTCGACAGTGTATTAACTAATACTTTTTTCAGCTCAGAGTGGTAAGAAGGAAGCCATAGGGATTATCTTCCCCCTTGGGAAAATTTTCTTTCTATGTAGGACAATTTATTGTTTTCAAATTTTATCATAATGTCCTTTATTATCAGCTGACATTTTTAGAAATCTGACTGTAGCGTTAATTTTTTTTTCCATGTATCCTAGGGCATGAGAATTGATGGAGGGCCTTGCCAGGAGAAAATCAAAGACATCAGCAAAAAGGACTAAAATTAATGTGTTTGATTCTTTCATTTCTGTATTAAAAACTTATCATTTTAATGGAGAGACTGATAGAGCTTCATATAAATTTGGCAACCTGACATCCATCAAAACTGGAATTAGTAACAGGGATAAATAAGAATTTTTAAATAAAAATAGATGTATGAGGGATTGCTGAAGAAAGGCAGAGGAAAATAAAGGTCTTAATTTGCAATCCATTCGAAACATGCTCCTTCCAAGGGACTTAATTATCTAAGCAACAAAGCTCTTATTACACCAAATAATTTATAAAAGCAGCAAGGTTTCTGGTACTTCAGGTGGTGTTCCTGCAATAAATTTACCATTTGAAAAAACAGCCATTGTTTCACATTTACTTGTGTTTATGAAGGGGAATAGATGGGGAAGGGCCCTGCAAAGACAATCTTATGGTAGGACAGGTGCTGCTGCCACTGGAGCCCTGGCGTTATTGATGGCAGCTGTAAGCACAGACATGTAGCAGCGTGGCTTGTTAAACTCATTTTTTAAAAACCCATTGACTAAACTGGGAGTACGATGGGGCTCCTTAGTTACGAGATTTTTAACAGATTTCTTGCCTGCATAGTTTGTAATGGTGCAGAGAAGCCCCTAAGCTGTGAAGTTCATTTCCAGAACTGGATTTGGGCACAAACTCTTTTGGACTCATGGAGGGCAGTACCTCTGGGACTCAGTATAGTATGTGTAAAGCACAAGACCTGGACAGGGTTTTAAATGCTGCATTTCTCTGATAACTGGCATTGTTAAGAACTCTCTAGCTTTTGTGTTTTCCCTCCTCTATAACCTACTCAGCACTGCATATGGGCTCTTTTGGATATGCAGATAATGCCAATTCTTACAAGGCAGTAGAATCCAGTGAAAAGCAATTTCCTTCCCATATGCAACTGCTGCCTGCAGACTGCTGGCTCTATAAAGAGAAGACAGTTTCACACTGGCTCCACAGGCAGGAATAGCTGGTTTAGAAAAAAAGTCTGGCTCTGTTTATGGCAAGAAGAGCCTGTGCAATATGTCATGACCACTGGATAAACTGAAAAGATTAACTGAAAGGATTAAATGGCTGAGAGAATGCATTTTAAAAATGACATTTTTCTGAATGAGAAGTGACAGAAACTCTAATATTTTATAATTAGACAAAACCAGGCTGGATTCCAACCCGGACCCTGCATTTTGCAAAATCAGTATATGGTTGGAGTGAGAGAAGGAAGATTTTTCTTTTAAATGCCATTGGATTTTCACTTTATTTCTCTTAGCAAACAGGGCACTGTTAGTGTCTTAAACAGCAGGAAGCAAATACTCCCTTCTTTCTAGACAGTTGTCTTCCCTATGATCATTAATTTTGGCCACCTTTAATTTTCCTGTAACAGTTTAACACCTATTAGGGCAAGGGACATTTTATCAGTGATTTAACCTTTAATCAAAGAAGTTGTGATGCGTTTTGAAGGTTTGTTGGTGCAAGTACCGTTTCTACATTAGAGAGCGGAACAGGGGATCATCATTTCCAGGCTCTGACCACACACTCGGAAGGGCTGGCACACAGAGCGATCTTTGTCTTGTGAGGCAGAAAGGCCTATGGAGAGCTGATAGAAATAGGTCAGCTTCTCCCCATCCATAGCTCAGAGGTTTGATATAGCCCAAGTGTAACTGAAGAGAGGGAGCGCAGAGGTGCGTTTAGGGATCTCCAGTTTCCTACTATGGATCTGGAGCTTCCTTCCTTCCTTCTGCCTGTCTGTCATTAAACAGTCTTGTTTGGGCACTTTGCTATCTCCTCGTGGTTTCACAAAGAAAAAGGAGATCAACTGATGTATTTTAGAGACAAAGGAGTCCAATTCAAAGCCGGATTGCCTCTTCTCTTTGGTGTAGCTGCTGCGATTAGCTTCTGGCTTACAAATGGTACTAGTAAGTCACCATGTTTCTAGGAGCCTTCAGTTTCATTATCTTTTAATATTAAACAGAAATCTGCTACATCCTTTTTTTTTTAAACAGCTTTTATTGTTTGTGAAAGAAATTAAGTTGGAAGCTCTAGAAACCTGAAATCATCATTTCATCAACTTCAGATTAGATACATCAAGTCATCCTCAGTGTGAGCTTCCAGTTCAATCTGGGATAAGATTCCTACAATGACCTGACTAAGCAGAGGTAAATGTATTCCTCAGCCCAGTTTTGTTTGGGAACTCAACACACATGGCAAAAAATAAAGCATTTTTGGGGAACTTTTTATGCTGGTTTTGTGATAATCTTTTTGTCATTATCTTTTTGCAGTTCTTAGCAAATAGAGATGAGAGCTTTAGTCAAACTCTTATTCAAGAAGGCATTGTCTTAAATTGAAATATATTGGTTCTTTCTGCAGAAAAGAACTGAGTGTAGAGAAGGACCAAACTCCTGATTTATCTCTAGAGACAGACAGGGAGAGAAAGAAAGGAAGAGTTTGTCTTCTCTAAATGCAGAATGCTTCTCTGGCTATGTTTTTAAGTGAACTAATAACTCCTTGTAAAGAGAAGTTGAAATCCTTGTAAGGTGTTTCTTACACACAACAAGCCTATGATTTTTAATAATATCAGGATATACAATTCTTCACCAAATAAAAAAAGGACTTAAGCGGGGTTTCTCAGCAGAGCTACAATAATATTTTTCAAAACTTTCATTTTTGTTTAACTTTAGAATCCAGATGTCCTCTGAAATACTTCTTGAAAAACAGATTCACAGGTATCTGAAGCTGAAATACAACAGCTCCTAAACACCTGCATTGCATTTGTTACAAGGCTTATCTGAAGTTGAGTTATAGTTCTCCCTGGGCCTGATTGAAATCTTATGAAAATCAGGGCAAATGTTTCCACTGTATTGAGTATGCTTTGGATCAAGCCCAGAAATTTCACTTGCTTGTTGACTGTAGCATCAAGGATGGCTAAACCACCCCAATTCTGTGATAATCTGGTCCTTTAAGCTTCTCTCTCCACCTGCACCTCTTAATGCACAAAAACGTAGTGCTGGTAAGTTACATGATGGTGTCTTCACTATCTCAAGTCTCTGCTAATTTGGAGACCTCTTGCTGGCCTTCTGCTGTATGATATATAGTGTATTCGCTGATATATTTTGGCTTTAAATAAAAGCTGTGATGTACTGGGTGAGGTATTTTCATTAAAATTTGAGGGAGTATTAATGCCATTTAAAAGCACAGCAAGCCGTTATCTGAAACACTACATGCACCTTTAGTCACCCGTGTTTAGAAAGGTGGAGTCCAAGTGGAATCAAGATGGAGTAGATATGGGGAAGCATGGCTTGTATTACTAGAGGAGATTACAAGAGCCTGTCTTTGAAACAATCCAAAGAGAGACAAATAAAATTGAGGCACAAGCCAGGGAGGGAGTAAGAGCTATTAATTGAAAGTTGATTTGAGGACAGCTTCCAAACAAAGTAAATTTTTTTGGTCTTTTTTCAACAGCTAGTTCGAAAAGGGAGTAGCCCAAAAGCGAGTAGGTGTCAGTTCAGTTGCAATGATCAGCTGAACTAAAACATACACTCAAATGTACCAACCATTAGCTGTGTGACAGACTTGGCAGAGAGGAAGCAAACCAGATTAGAGCAGAGAGAGAGAAAAACAATTTGGCAGTGGATTTGCTAATGAAAAAAATAACTTCAGAATGACTGGGTGGTAAAATCCTAATGCAGATCAGATGGTAGTTTTCATTTCAGTCAAGGAGTCAATATAAACTCTCATGTCCTTTATAGATTTTATCCTAACTAAATAGCTCACATAAAAACAACACAGGTTTTAATTTTCACTGAATTTTTACACTGAATTAGCTATCTAGAATGAAGCATATCTTATCTCTTTGTGAAGATAAATTCTTTGTACTGTCTTCATAAAGGACAAGAGATTTGGCATGTTTATTTCTAACCATCACACACAGTACCTTTCTTTTCCAGCAGAAGTAACTACCAGTATCAACTGAGAATGTTTCTAAAAAAACAGTGAGAAAACTTTAGCTATTGAAGGAAACTCCCATTACCCATGCTGGTACTTTATGTCCTCTCTGAATAACAGAAGTTCATGGCTGCCAAGTTTTGAACATTGTATAGAAATCAACTTCACTACATCTTAAAAATAGATTTCTGTTATTAAAAGGCTAATCATCTTTCTCCCTTTCACTCTAGGAATTCCAAAGGAAAAGGCTATTGTGTGAAAGAGAAGCCATTTGCTCAGTCACTTCATGTGCAGCTCAAGGGGAAAAAAACAAAACATAAGATGTAAGCGGAGTATGTCTACTGCAAGTGATCTGAATATTTAGACCTGCTCAGTGTCTTGCTGGCCTCCCTGGCACTCAGGAGACCCGCCTGAATGGGAGGTCTCAGTTGTGTGTTCTGGCAGGGCTGAGAAGAACTTGTCTCTACTAAGCTGCTGCCACAGGATGGCACTACAGATCTCCGTGATGGCTTTTCTTGTATGATCTTGCCTTGGTAGTGGAGACAGTAACTTCATCAACACTAGCACCCTCATCAAACTTCCATTTTGTTATTAACATCTTATACCAATTAAAAAAAAAATCACTTACAAGCCTCCTTACTATCAACTGCTGAAATTCTAATGACTTTTTAAAATGTTGCTGGTTTACACTCCAGCAAGCTGAAGGAAGATTATGCTGTTCTTCATGTTTTATCAGAGCATTACAAATGCTATTTTGCTGAATTCTTGTGAAGAAGCTTGTCTATCTTTTCCATAAATAATTAGTTTCACACTAGCTGAGTTTATGTATGGAATTCATTTCTTCTATGCTGCTGATTTGCAAACAAAACGGATTGGTAATTTGACATGTACCAGAAAATTGGAAACTGAGCTGACATAAAATACTTGACTGCTTCCCAGTGTTTTGTTGTACATGCTTGAAAACATCCATACAGTAAGGTGGGTTAATCAGAGACTAGTGTGTCATTTTGGAAACGGAGCCCTTTTTAATGTGATTCTGAAGTACTGACCACATCACCACAATGGTGCTTGCTATTCTGCTGTTGTAACTTACCTGTAGTGTACATTATTACATTTTTCCATTTCACTGACTTTCATAGCTTGGTTAGCTGACTTATACTCATAGTCACATGAAAATATACACACAAAGGAAGATTTTGGATTTTTAATTTATGGAAACTTTTGAAGTTGCTTTTTTCTTATCTTCCTTTCCTATTGTTCTGGTGAACTTACTGTTTTTAAATTCTTGCCATGTCACTACAAATCACTAATCTTCTCTCTTGGCTAATCCGTATGTTCTTTGATCCGATGTCATAAAGTATAGTTTTGTAATATTTATATAGTCTGCCTTACAATGGTCAACTTCAGAATGATTCCTCTAATGCTAACATCTCTCCCTTGAAACTCATGCCAGGTTTCTCCAGCACTCCTGTAAGAACTCATAATATGTTCCAGCATATGATTGTTATTATTTTTTTAGTCTGGTCCAAATCTTTTCAGGCTGCAGTCAGACCCACAAAGAGTAGAAAAAAATCTGTGCGTTTTCATTTCTGATGATGGCAACTTCGATTGTGCTACCCAACACAGCTATCAGCTATTTACAGAGGTGACGACAATCAATGTGGTAGATGAATAAGGAAGATGAGGGAGAAAATGATTCTTAGCTAGCTGGAGTCAGTAAGAGTCTTTCTTGACCTCTAGATCCACAATACTACAGCTCAGCTTGTAGCTTCCATTCAAAGCACTTCCCTTTTACACAGGAGGGTTCCCCCAAACCTATCCAAATTTCATTTCATGGCAGGGTTGACTCTAAATGATTTTTATGATCAGGGTACTTCCTTGGTGTTCTGCTAGGAATACAAACCTTTTTCTTGCCACTTAAAATAGGCTACTTTCATCCTGGGTTTTAGCATCATTTTTTCTTGTCGATTCTTTTGCTTAATGCTCTTAATTACAGACTGCTGTGAAGATTACACAGAAAAGTAACACAGAATGATCTGTTATCTGTGCTTTCTGTTAAATAACAGCAGTCTGTGGGAGGTGCAGTCTGTAATTGTTATGAGGAAACTGTACCAACCGCTGAATGAAGTATTAGTCTAGTTTGTTAATGACTAGGCTCAGAATGTTTCTCTGTCTTGTCTTCGTCATTTCGTATAAATACCAGACTAAAATCTGAAGACCCTTGTGTAGGGTATCGCCTGCAGGTGGTGGCTGACCCCACAGCTGTGCGTGGCTCTTTCTGTTGTTTTATCTTCCACAAGATGTGTGGCTTTGGTGCTGTGAGAGGTCTTTTTGAAAGCTGCCACAACTACGACTGAAAAAGAAGGTCTTCCAGCCAAAAGACCTTCCTACGTAGAGGATTTCACGAGAGGGCGTCTGAACCAGCTGTGAAGAGCTTGTCAGTCGGCTTGATTAGATAATCACCTTTGGAATGAGACTCTCTCTTGCCTGCACTTGCTGTCTGTTCCCATTAGCTGTATTGCTTTCTTACCATGGTAGCCCTTTGCTATCCTCTCCCCATTGCTGCCCACCTCCTCTCACTTCTCCTGTTAGTCACACTCACCTCCTCTACAGTCCCATCCACTTTGCTCCTTCACCTTTGCTGCCCTGGACTTGCTCACTGCTTCTTTTAGCTTTATAATGAAACACAGTTAAAAGAAAGTATATGTTGCGTGGCATCAAACCAATGCTTTGATCATGGAGTCCGTCTTCTGTTCCTACCCACAGTGGAAATCTGTCTGTGTCATATGCTTTTCCACTGATTTAATTAAAAGCAGCAGTGCCAGAACTGGATACCCCAGTTTTGTTTTGTTGGGTTTTTTTTCTCTTTTGCCTGTTGCTATTGTTTCCTCCTTTCCAGTTATAAGCTCTTCAGGGCAGGGACTCTGGCATACATAAATTTGAAAAGTAGCAGCAGGGAGATGGCCATGTTATGAGCCTTGCTGTGACAGAGTAGGTTCATGCTTGGAGGACTCAAGTCATGGGGAGACCAAGCCCTCTCCTGTCTTCCTGCTCAAAGCAGCCAATGACTTCTTCTCTTTTCCGGCATGTTCTTGTTCTCCTTATGTCCTTGCGCTTCTGCAAACACCTGAGAAATTAGTCACTTTCTAGATCAGATTTACTTGAAATGCTGAATGTTTTCTAAAGATTAATTATGGGCCTGGGTCTCCAGTGGACATAATTTTCCTTTCATTTGGCTGCTGTGGCTCTGGAGATCCAAATTGCCTCAGCATATGCGTCATTTGCAATCCCTGTTGCTGTGAGTCACTAGAGCTGAAAAAGTGACTTAAAGTGTATCACGAGTGTTTCTTCCCACAGCACAAGTAAAAATGTATTTTTTTTCTAACTGTGACACTCAAGTAGACTCCTACATCAGGAGAATGCAGGGACTTCTCTGCTGTAATATAGAGTGGGTTTTGTATTTCAGAAATATGAGGAAATACGCTACTTGTTCCTTTGCAATTATCTTAGGATAAGCCAAACGGTGGGAGGACTGGTCATTTGAGATATTTAGGTCAGGGCTCTGCAGGCACAAATAAGTCTTAACGTCTCTGACCAACCTCACCTGGGCCCTTTCTTACACCCTTGTCTATTTAAGCATGGGGGTCCTGGGGGCTAAGGTTGGTCAAGGACAGCAAGGTCTGCTAGTACCATCAGGGTCCTGCTAACTCAGTTAAGTAACTTTTTTTTTCTTTTTCTGCTTCAATAACAGTTCTAAAATAGCTGTACCTTTCCTATACTGTGTGTTGACCTACTGTGTTTAAAAAAAAAAAAAATAACACACACAACACAGACATGCTCAAACTGGGTATTTGTCCAAGGTGGTGAAATTTGCTAGACTATTGCTGCATAAATCCCATAATCAGAAAGTAGACAAGCCTTTTCAGCTTATATATGACAGTAGATAAGTCTTTTAATTGGTGCATAACTCCAGGAAGATAGAATAGATAGGCAACTATTTTTCTAGTTAATGCTGGGGGTTTTTTGCCCTATTCCTAAGGCCCATAGCTAAATGTATCTGTGTTTTGTTATGCATAACCTGTTGTAATAGGCTTATGAAAAGATAGTTAGCATTAAGAGAACATTTGATGTTAACATATAGAGTTAGCAGCAGCAACTGTAATACTCCAATTTCTTTGCATCCAATCTGGGTTTCAAAAAGATAAGTAAGTTATAGTGTCATACCTGCAAATAGTTTCTTCTATACTTTTCATGGACTATGACATGGACTGATGAGGCCGCACCTCGAATACTGTGTTCAGTTTTGGGCCCCTCAGTACAAGAAGGACACTGAGGTGCTGGAGCGTGTCCAGAGAAGGGCAA